>CAUYQV010020240.1:0-11423 GCA_963574575.1 Galagoides demidoff | reverse complement strand
CATGGCATCACAGCTCATAGCAACCTCCAACTCCTGGGCTCAAGCGAGTCTCCTGCCTTCGCCTCCCAAGTAGCTGGGACCACAGGCGCCCGCCACAACGCCTGGCCATTTTTTGGTTGCAGCCATCATTGTTGTTTGGCGGGCCGGGCTGGGGATTCGAACCCACCACCTTAGGTGTACGTGGCTGGCACCTTAGCCAATTGAGCCACAGTCGCCGAGCCTATGCTCCCAACTTAAATGCTCCCAGATTTATGAAACAGACCTTGATGGGTCTGGGCAATATAATATCCCATAACACCATCATAACCAAGGACATTAACACCCCTTTCACAGGGGTGGAACTGCACAAATCCTCTGAACAGAAAATAAACAAAGATACAAAGGACTTAAATGTGACACTATAATAAATGGGATTATTCGACATACACAAAACACACCATCATAAAGCTAAAGAATATACATTCTTCTTGTCAGCCCAAGGACTATACTCCAAAATAGATCACTTCCTAGGATACGAATCAAATGCAAAATTAAAAGAATATAAATTATATTTCACCTTTTCTCAGACCACAAGGCAATAAAAGTGGCACTCAACTCCAACAAAATCATTATTCATCACACAAAGGCATGGAAATTAAACAGTCTTATGCTGAATGATAGTTGGGTTTAGGAATAGATAAAAGAGGAAATTGTAAATTCCTCAAGCACAAGAACAATAAAGATGCAAGTTACCAAAACCTGTGGGATGTGGGATACAATAAAAGCAGTTTTTGTTTTTTGTTTTTTGTTTTTTTTTTTGAGACAGAGACTCAAGCTGTCCCCCTGGGTAGAGTGCCATGGCATCACAGCTCATAGCAACCTCCGACTCCTGGGCTCAAGCAAGCGAGTCTCCTGCCTCCGCCTCCCAAGTAGCTGGGGCCACAGGCGCCCGCCACAACGCCTGGCCATTTTTTTTTTTTTGGTTGCAGCCATCATTGTTGTTTGGCGGGCCCGGGCTGGGGATTCGAACCCGCCACCTTAGGTGTATGTGGCTGGCACCTTAGCCAATTGAGCCACAGGCGCCGAGCCAACCCAGCCATTTTTTGATTGCAGCCATCATTGTTGTTTGGCAGGCCTGTGCTGGATTCAAACCCGCCACCCTAGGCGCCACAGGGGCTGAGCGAATAAAAGCAGTTTTAATAGGGAAATTTATACCATTAGACAACCACATTCAGAACAAAAAGAGAACAGACCTTCTTATGGAATTGGAAAAAGAAGAACAAGCTAATCCCAAACACAGCAGAAGTAAAGAAATAGCCAAAATTAAATCAGAGTTAATGAAATTAAAAACAAAAGAATCATTCAGGAAATTAACAAAACAAAAAGTTGATTTTTCAAAAAAAAAAATCAAATAAAATCAATAAATCTTTGGCCAGATTAACTAGAAAAAGAAAGGCAATATCTCTAATAACTTCACTGAGAAATGATACAGGGGAAATAAGAACAGATACCACAGAGATAGAAGAGATTATCTCTAAGTACTACATAAAACTCTATGTCCAGAAATTTGACAATGTGGAGGAAATGGACCAATACCTGGAATCATGACCTCTCCCAAGACTTAACCAAGAAGAAATAGATCTCTTGAACAGACCAATTTCAAGTACAGAGATAGAAAAAACAATAAAAATCTCCCAATAAATAAATGGCCTGGTCCAGATGGCTTCATACCAGAATTTGATCAAACCTTCAAAGAAGAGCTTATACCCATACTGCAGAAATTATTCCAAACACATTCTACAAAGGAAACATCACCCTGATACCAAAACCAGGAAAAGACCCAACTAAAAAGGTGAACTTCAGACCAATTTAACTAATGAAGATAGATGTGAAAATTATCAATAAAATCCTAGCCATAGATTACAGCTACACATTAAAAAAATCATACATCATGATCAAGATGGTTTCATCACAGGGATACAAGACTGGTTTAATGTACACAAGTCCATAAACATAACTCACCATATTTATAGAAGCAAAAACAAAGACCAAATGATCCTCTCAAGAGATGTAAAACGTCTAATCCTTTTTTAATTAGAACACTTAAGAATATAGGCATAAGTTGGCACATTTTTTTAACCTGATTGAAGCCATCTATGGCAAACGCACAGCTAATAATTATACTGAATGGAATAAAACTGAAAGCTTTCCATTTAGAACTGGAACCAAACAAGGTTGTCCTATATCACTGCTACTATTCAACATAGTGCTGGAAGTTCTAGCCAATACAATCAGGCAAGAGAAGGAAAGAAAGGGCATCCAATGGGTGGAGAGGGGATCAAATTCTCCCTTTTTGCCAATAATATGATCGTATACTTAGAGAACCCCAAAGACTCAATCAAAAGACTCCTGGAAGTCATCAAAAAATACAGTAATGTCTCAGGATATAAATCAATGTCCACAAATCAGTAGCCCTTGTATATGCCAGTAACAGCCAGGATGAGAAGATAATCAAAGACACAATTCCCTTCACAGTAGATTCAAAAAAAAAAAGAAAAAAAGAAAGAAAGACCTAGGAATATACCTAACAAAAGAGGTGCAGGATCTCTGCAAAGAAAACTCTAAACTCTAAGAAAAGAAATACAGAAATAGCAGAAGATATTAACAAATGGAAGAACATACCATGCTCATGGCTGGGAAGAATCAGCATTATTAACACTGTCTATACTTCCCAAAGCAATCTACAGATTTAGTATAATCCCCATTAAAGTACCAACATCATACTTTGGAAGTTGGGAAAAAAATTATTCATTTTGTATGCAACCAGAAAAAAACCCTGTATAGCCAAGGAAATTCTTAGTAATAAAAACAAAGCTGTGTATCACCCTACCAGACTTTAGGCTATCCTACAAGGTCATGATGATCAAAACAGCATGGTATTGGCACACAAATAGAGACATAGACATTTGGAACTAAAGAGAAGACCATGAGATGAAACCAACATCATATAGCCCTCTGATGTTTGGTAAACCAAACAAGAACATACACTGAGGAAGGGAATCCCTATTCAACAAATGGTGCTGGGAGAACTGGTTAACCACATGTAAAATCCTGAAACTGGACCAGCACCTTTCACCACTTACAAACATCAATTCACAATGGATAAAAGATTTAAATCTAAGGCATGAAACAATAAAAATCCTTGAAGAAAGGAGGGGGAAAACACTTGAAGATAACATCTTAGGGAAAGACTTTATGAAGAAGAAGGGTGGTGCCTGTGGCTCAAAGGAATAGGGCATTGGCCCCGTATGCCGGAGGTTGTGGGTTCAAACGCTGCCCCAGCCAAAAAAAAAAAAAAAAGAAGAAGAAGAAGAAGAAGAAGAATAAAATAAAAATAAAAAAATAAATAAAACACTGAATAAACCTTTGGTAGATATGGTAATATGGTAATTTTCACTTAAGTCAGCTGTAATTGACCTTTGAATCATTTTCTTTAGAAAGTGGAACCCCTACCACTTCCCACATGACCAGTAATATTTAAGGGGGTAGGACTCAAGAATATACTTCCCTGGAGGGCAGAGAATTAAGAGATCTCCCTTCTTAGCTGCTATTTGACTGTCTTATGACCCTGCATGGCTAATAAGCATGATTGCCTTATGAGAGGAGGTAAGCTACTCAATTATTCTGTATTGGGCAAATCAGTTGGCTCACCCTGAGTCTCCCTGCAGGGTTCAGGCTGTAGTTTTAAGGGCCAGCTGATCTTGTAACTGAAGAGCAGATCACTGAGAGAGCAAACATCGTCAACAAACTTGAAAAAATTAATATGGGCAATCTATTTACCAACAGTTGAATGCAATTTTAAAAAAGGAGCAAAATTCAAATAAATACACATATCTACATATAAATTAAATTACATTCAAGCTTAAGGTTACCTGCTTAGCAATTCCTTGTAGACCTAGAGCAGGAAATTGCGCCTTTCAGTTAACAGAAACTAGTTCAGAACCAGCAGGTGAAAAATCAGAAGGCAAATTGCTAAAGTGACTTTAAATTCTGGGCCCAGCTCTGCCCCCTTTCCACTGCCCCACTCCCCAGTGCTTCTCCTGCTGCGTCAGGCTGCTATCTGCAATTAATGAATGAGCCATCCAAAGCGAGTTTTCTTCTAAGTAGAAATTTGTAGTTTATCAACTTGTAATACTTTGTACAGAAGTTTATAGCCTTCTGCCTTAGCTTGGTTAGACTATTCTAGCCTTTCTTTTTTTCTTTTTTCCTTTAAGGCTTTCTAAAATGTTGGGCAAGAACAGGTTGTAACTACAACTGCTATGTGCAATGATTTAACAGAATGTACAGCAAATGAATATGCATATACCCTGTGACCCAGTACTTCTGCTCTTAGAAATATACCTAAATAAAATGTGTACATTTGTTCATCAAAAACTATATACAAGAAGAATGTTCCTAGATGCATTGCCTATAAGAATATTTCTCTCTTACAGCATTGATTATCATGGCCCCCAATTACCCACCAGTGTTAGCATAGATACCCATGTGACATGTTCACACAAGAAAATAATGAACCACAATAGCACTGATAACTCTCAGAAACACAGTGCTGAGAACAGAAAGCAGACAGTGGAGCACAGATACACACGGTGCTGTTTTCACAGGGCTCAAAGCTCGGCAAGTCAAGATGGTGGGAATAGAGCTCAGGAGAGCAGCTACCTTTAGTGATGGATGCAGGATCTAAGGAGGACAAAAGAGGCTTCTGATGGACTGAGTGTGTTTGTTTGCTAAAACTGCAATTAAAAAAAAATACCACAGCCTGGGTTGTTTGAACAATAGAAACTTGTTCTCACAGTTTTGGAGGCTGGAAGTCCAAGGTCAAGATTCCAGTTGGTTCATCTCCAGTGAGGGCTCTCTTTCTGGTATGTAGACAGCTGCTTCCTCACTGGGTCTTCATGGGACCTTCTTCTGAAGGCACACTCAGAGAAAGAACTCTGCTTTCTCTTCTTCTTTTTTCTCCTTTTATTTAGAAGTATTATAGGGGTACAAATATTTTTGGTAGCCTGGATCTGCACCCATCACCCAGACAGTGTTTAGTGTACCCATTAGGTAGGTTTTTACTCACCCTCTCTTCCCCACTCCTGCTTAATTTCCTTTAAGTTTTACTTCCCAGTAAGCTCATGTATGTCTTCAGATCTGTTTTTACAGTGAGTTACATGCAGTGGTTTTTTTCCCCCATTCTTTAGATACTTCCCTTAGGATAATGGTCACCAGTTCCATCCAAACTGTTGCAAAAGCCATTAAGTCATCCTTCTTCGTGGCTGAGTAGTACTCCGTGTTATACACATTCCACCAGTGTTAATTTACTCATGAACTGATGGACACATAGGTTGATTTCGCATCTTTACAATTGCTAACTGTGCTGCAATCAACTTTCCCGTATAGTGTCTTTTTGTTAAAATGGCTTCTTTTCCTTTGGGTAAATATTCAGTAGTGGGATTGCCAGGTCAAATAGTAGGTCTACTTTTAGTTCTTTGAGGAATCTCTATACTGTTTTCCACAGAGGCTGTACTAAGTTACAGTCCCTCAACAGTGCAGAAGCATTCCTGTCTGCACCCACTCCAGCATCTATTATTTTGGGACTTTTTAATAAAAGCCATTCTAACAGGGGTAAGGGGATATCTCATTGTGGTTTAAATTTGCATTTCCGTGAAGATTAGTCATGATGTGCATTTTTTCATGTGTTTTTTGGCTATTTGTTTATCTTCTTTTGAAAAGTTTCTATTCGTGTTTGTTGCCCACTTTTTCAGGCGGCTGTTTGATATGTGATGATTTGTATGAGTTCTTTATAGCTCTTTTTTGGATGTATAGTTTTTGAATATTTTATCCTATTCTTAAGGTTTTCTATTTGTGTTGTTGATTATTTCCTTTGCTGGGGGAAGCTTTTAAATTTAATCAAGTTTTTTTCAACATTTCCACAAAGATAACTACCAAACACTAAGAAAATAAATTTTAAAGAAAAAAATGGAAAAACATATCATGCTTTTGGACTAGGAGAATCAACATTGTTAAAATGTCCATACTACCTGAAGTGGTTTACAGATTCAATGCAATTTCCATTAACATACTAATGTCATATTTCACAGATCTAGAAAAAAAAATAATTCTATGTTTTATTTAGAACCAAAACAGAGCCCAAATAACCAAGCCTTAATTAAGCAAAAAGATCAAATCTGGACATATCACATTACCAGACTTCAAACTTTACAACTAGGCTGTAGTAACCAAATCAGCATCATATTAGCACCAAAATAGAGACATAGACCAATTGAACAGAATAGAAAACTGAGGTATAAAGCCATCCACATACAGCCAATTGATACTTGACAAAGCAGACAAAAATATACAGGAGAGAAAAGAATTCCTATTTATAAATGGTACTGGGAAAATTGGTAGCTACATCCAGAAGAATGAAACAGGACTTACCTCTCTCACCGCTCTCAAAAATTAATTCAAGAGGAAGAAATGACTTAAATTGTAAGGCATGAAACCATAAGAATTCAGGAAGAAAATGATCCCCTTTTTATAAGCACATGAATCCTATTAATAATAATAGATCAGGGACCCACTCTCCTGACTTCATTTAACCTCGGTAATCCGCTCAAGACTCTACATCCAAATACAGTCACACTGGGGATAAGGCTTCAACATATGAAACTGGAGAGTTACAATTTTTTCCACAGCAATGAGTCCTGGGTGTGGCTTCAAGGACATGTTCATTCTGTGAAGGGTCCCTGGGCTGTACAATAATGATGTGTGCCCCTTCTGTATGTATGTTATATTTCAACACAAAGCAGAAAAAGTGTCCTGATGGCTTCAGAGAATTTTATTAGATAATTGTTTTAGCTTAATACCTAATTTCTACAAAATGAGAGCCTGGCTTCTTTTCTTTTTCTTTCTTTTCTCTTCTTTTCTCCCTCCCTCCCTCCCTCGCTTACTCCTTCCCTACCTACTTCCTTCCTCCCTCCCTCCGTCCCTCCCTTCCTTCCTTCCTTCCTTTCCCTCTCCCTCTCCCCTTCCCCTTTCCTTATTCTACATTTGAGACCTCTGGGATAATTGCTTTGTTTTCTTCATAAGCATTTAAGGAATATGAGTAGGCATATAATAGCATACAGTTATGTGTATATAAGTAAAGGATATGAGTGTATGTATGTACACATGTGTACTATAGTGAAAACTATCTTCTCTCAATTTCAAAAACAATGGATTAGAAATTAATTCACAGACTTAACCTGGAATATGTAAGAATGAACACAAACAAGTCTGTTGACTTCAGTGGAGTGGCCAGATTAAAGCTTGAGTTAAAGGGTAATAGTGATATATGACATTGCTGAATTCTTTTTTAACATTATTTTTATTCTTCTTAGGTTAACTCGACCACGGAAGATTATCTTATGTGTGATTCTTGGATTAACTTTCCTTTTCATAGGTATGTTTCACTTACTAAGTAATGATCCTTAACGCCATTCCCAAGATATGTCTGCATGGTCAGAGAGGTTATAACAGAATAGCTCACATTCGTAAATAAATGGCACAGAAGCTGCTAGAAGGGACCTGCATGTTCTTGAAGCATATTTTTGTCTTTTATTTCTGATTATAAAAATAATACATATGTAAAGTTTCTTTGTAGAAAGTTTAGGAAAAAAAAGAAAGTTTAGAAAATGCTTTTTTCTTTTAGAACTGTGGTTCATGATAGAAATTGCTTTAATGTTAAGAACATTTCAAATATTTATTGCAAACGTATTCTACATTACATCTTTTCTAAATTTGGGGGACTCAGCTTGGGAGATTTTGACAACTAAAGACTCTTACTCATCACACTGTAAATTATTGCTGGACTTGAGATAGTAATTTCTGACTGGGCAGTACCACAACCCACAACCCCTGGTACACTGGACAATTGCTCTTTACCATATTGACAAATTGAGGCAAGGAGTTCTCATTAAAACCAGGCTTTCAGCCCAGTTATTTCCATGAAACCATGCTTTATAACATGGCAGCAGTCTGGGTACTTTGCACAGGCATCCCCAGACTGCTGGTTTACCCTGATTCTGTGCCTGCCCAAGGTCAGGCCCGCTCCATCCAGTGAGTGTCCATTTTAGTTCAGCGAACCTCTGAACTAGACCTTGAACACTTTGGTTTTTAAGAAGAACTACAGATTGCTTGGTTTGCTCTGTTTCCTGGCTGTCTTCTCTTTATTACCCTCTGCTGGCCTTCACCATTTTGCTGCCGCTGGCCCACCTCATCAGCCCCACCTCATCATCCGCCTCATCAGATAGAACTTCCTCCTAGCTCCTACCCAAGGCCTGGGTGTAATCATTCAAGCTGTTCTTAGTCTCCACTTCAGTGTCTGTGTCAGGAGTGTACAGTGTGGTCAGTAGAAGTATTTGTATTCAGGATCTGTTTCATTCTGGAAATTAAGCCCCATATTTTCTTAACATCTTTTAACATACACACACAGTTTTTACAATGGATGCAACGGCTTCATTGCACTTCCCAAGTTTAAGCTTGCCAACAAACATGCCAGATCCATTTTAAACACCACTGATGATGGGAAAAAGCTCAGTGGAATTAAACTGGACTCTGATACGTTTTTGCTCTATTGAAGTGAAATGCACATAATCAAAAACTATTTCAAGTGTATCTTTCTGTGGCACTTACTGGATTCACAGTATTGTGCAATCACTGCCTCTATATAGTTCCTAAATATTTTTATCACCTCCGAAGGAAACCTCACACCCCTTAAGTTGTTGCTCTCCATCCCCATCCCCCCAACAAAAACACTGGCAGTCAACAATCTGCATTCTGTTTCTATGATTTGCTTATACTGAACATGTAGTGTAAGTAGAATCATACAACACGTGGCCTCTCTTGCCTGGCTTCTTCTTCTTCTTTTTTTTTTTTTTTTTTGAGACAGAATCTCACTTCATCACCCTTGGTAGAGTGATGTGGCATCACAGTTCACAGCAACCTCAAACTCTTGGGCTCAAGTGATTCTCTTGCCTCAGCCTCACAAGTAGCTCAAACTACAGACACCTGCCACATCCCCTGCCTATTTTTAAAGACAGGGTCTCATTCTCACTCAGGCTGGTCTGGAACCTGTGAGCTCAGGCGATCCACCCAGCTCAGCCTCCCCGAGTGCTGGGATGACAGGCGTGAGCCACCACACCCAGCTCTTGACTGGCTTCTTTTGCTTAATATTATGTTTTCAAGGGTCATTCATGTTGTACCATCTATTTGTCCTTCATTCCTCTGTGGCTAAATACTATTCCATTGTATGTATATGATGCGTTTTGTTTATCCATTTATTGAGTGATGGACATTTGAACGGCTTCTGCCTTCTGGCTATTGTGAATAGTCATGCCATGAGCATGTGTACATATGTTTATTTGAGTGTTTGTTTTCAGTATAAGAATAGTAGTGGAATTTCTGGGGAGAAGCCCCCAGACTGTTTTCCACAGTGGCAGCACCACTGGCATTCCAATGAGCAGTGTGAAAGGAGTCCAGTTTCTCCACCTCTGCTAACTTCTGTTGTTTTTCTTGTTTTTGTTTTTGTTTTTTTCCCCTCCATAACAGCCAGACTGGGGGATGTAAAGTTGTGCTTCACTGTGGTTTTGATTTCTGCTTAATGTCTAAAGATATTAAGCATCTTTTCATGTGTTTATCGATCATTTGTATATATTCCTTGGAGAAATGTCTGTTCAATCTTTTGTTCATCTCTTCACTAGGTTATTTGTCCTTTTGTTGTTAAGTTGTAAGAATTCAATATAAATTCTAAATACTATATTCTTCTCTGATAAAAGTCTTGAAAATATTTCCTTTTATTCTGTAGGTTATCTTTGTACTTTCTTTATAATGTCCCTTAAGATATGAAAATATAATTTTTGTGATATCATATCGAAGACTCTCTGGCCAACTCATACATCAGAAATTAATTAATTTATTTTATTAAATTAATTAATGTTGTTTTCTTCTACGAATTTTATGGTTTTAGCTCTTAAACCGTCCTACTTTCCTATTTGATAAAAGCAGTTTTAAGTTTAAGCTCTTAATAAATAAATTTATTTATTAAATTAATTAATGTTGTTTTCTTCTAAGAATTTTATGGTTTTAGCTCTTAAAACATCCTACCTTCCTATTTGATAAAAGCAGTTTTATGGTTATTGAACAATTTTTTAGTTCATTTTCTTGTATGAAGAAAGATAAGGTCCACTGTTATTTACTTACTTATTTTTGTATGTGGATATCTGGTTGTCCCAGCATCATTTGTTGAAAATATTATTCTTTCCCCATGGGAATCTTTGAATAGTCTTTTAGTACTTTTGCCAAAGCTCAGCTAGCCAGAGATACATAGATTTATTTCTGGATCTTTTATCTCATTGGTCTATATGTCTATTATTATGCCAGTATCATACTATTGGGATAGGGAATTTTTTTTTTTTTTTGAAACAGTCTCACGATGTTGCTCTTGGTAGAGTGCTGTGGCATCACAGCTTACAGCAACCTCAAACTCTTGGACTTAAGTGATTCTCTTGCCTCAGTCTCCCAAGTAGCTGGGACTACAGGCAGCTGCCACATGCCTGGCTATTTTTTTGTTGTTGTTGTAGTTGTCATTATTGTTTTAGCTGGCCCTCACAGGGTTCAAACCTGCTACCATCAGTGTATGTGACTGGCACCCTGCCAACTGAGCTATGGGCACCACCAGAGATAGGGATTTTTAACAGGCATTTCTTTGAATCTGTAGATTGCTTTGGGTAGTATTGCCATGTCAACAATAGTGTCTCTTATAATCCATGAGCATGAGTTGTCTTTCCATTTACTTAGGATTTCTTAATTTCTTTTCAGCAATGTTTTCCATTTGGATTCAAAAGTGAATCTGTAAGCAGCATTGTTAGATCATGTTTTTAAATTCATTCTCCTAAGTCTCTGCCTTTCGACTGCAGAGTTTAATCCATTTACATTTAAATCAGTATTATTAAGGAAGAGTTTACTTCTAGTCTTATCCTATTTTTTAAATCTATGTCTCATACTTTCTTTTTTTGTTGTTCCTCACCTCCATTACTGCCTTTTTTAATGTTTACTTGATTTGTTGTAGTGTACTGCTTTAGTTCTCTTTTATTTCATTTTGTATATATTTTTAGATATTTTCTTAGCAGGTAGCATGAAGATTACAACTAACACTATAAATGTATATAGTTTGAATTGATATGAAATTCGCTTTGGCTCGGTGCCTGTGGCTCAATCGGCTAAGGCGCCAGCCACATACACCCAAGGTGGCGGGTTCGAATCCCCAGCCCGGGCCCACCAAACAACAATGATGGCTGCAACCAAAAAATGGCCGGGCATTGTGGCGGGCGCCTGTGGTCCCAGCTACTTGGGAGGCG
>CAUYQV010020233.1:0-13099 GCA_963574575.1 Galagoides demidoff | reverse complement strand
AAAGGAATTTTAAGAAGTTCAGTTCTAGAAGAGAATAATGGGATCAACTAACTTTTAGTTGAACAAAATACATTAGAAATATTTTAAAGGAATACTTTCTAAGATATAGTGTCATGGCAGAAAGACACAGGGAGGCATCTTAGTGAAAGAACATTCCCAGAATTACTACCTGAATTTTTCATTTTCTTGAAAAATGAAAGGGGGGGGTGGGTATGGATGGATGGATCACTTTCTTTGTCTTTTGATTGAAGACAAGAGTGTGGGGATAATTTTGGTATGTTTACAGCATGTGACATTATTTCTGGCACAAATGTATGCACAGGCTTTGGAAAGCGTCAAGCTTCTTAAGGCCTTGCTTGGCCTGAATGCTCTCTGGATGCAGAGATGATAGGAGCTGACTGCACACCCTCACAGCACCCTCTCTGGCTTCAGTGCCCTTGGATTCAGGGTGGTACCAGGAGACCCCCAGACACGCTCACAGACTGTGCTGGTTTCACGAGGTTCAGTCACTGGACTCCCTTTAGGCCAGAGTCCCTTAAGCCTGATGGGGAGGGCCTGGTGTGAGCAGTGGGGAATGAGAAGTGCAGGCAGGGGCCATGGTTGCCGCTCAGACCCTGAGCTGGTCACACCAGCAGGCTGGATTGGGCCTGCATGTCACGTGGTATCACCAAGCCTCTGTTTCCCTACTTGTGAGAAAGGACTGGTTCTCTCTTTATAGACTCCCTGTGAGATCAAATGGGGACAGCATTTACAGCCATCTCTGTGCACATTTCCAGGCCATCTGAAACTGTGGAGTGACCAGAAGTGGTCTGAGGGCATCTGCCAGAGAAATTGAAGGGGTTGGTCTGAGATAGGGCACAGAGAAGGCAGGGTGGGCCAGAGGGTGGTGGGGCCCTTTAGGCCCCCTCTCTTCACACATGGCCAATGGTGCTTGTCTGTTTTTGAGTGGGCTCACATGCCCAGGCATCAGCCTCTGCCTTTCCCCTCAGGTTCTTCTTCAGCTCTGTGACCTCAGCCTTGGTTGGTCTGGTCTGCATGTTAGCTATCAACCTTTCCATCTTTATTCAATTACTCCTCAATTTGGATGGACTCCTTAAGGCTGCAAGATTATTAGGTATGCCACTGCTGTGTTTGGGGCTTCCATGTCCACACTCGGCCTCTCTGCCCTTCACTCCAGCCACCTTCTGGGGCAAGAGGGTTGGGTCTGGAGTCAGCAAGGGGGAAGAAGCAGGTGGGAGCCAGCAGGGCCTGGTGTGATCATGGCTAGGGCCTCTGCAGGTTTCTGCACCAGGGTGTGCTGCTTCCAGGTGGGCTCCCCACCTGTAGGGGCTGTTTACAGAGGGGACAGTGGAGGGGGCAGCTCGATGGAGCTCTGCTAAAAGGGCCAGGAGTGTCCAGGAGCCCGGTCCTGGGGAGCCCACCTGGAAGTACAAGGAAAGATGAGCCCAGCTTAAGATGGCATCCAAAGGCACTCTTAGTTGTGCTCTGAGTTTGTGAAAAAAACACTTAATTGTAAGATCTTGCTTTTAGTTGAAGGTGTTTGTGTGTATTTTATTTTGTTTTTAGTACTGCAAAACAGGAGTACTACATACAGCTTAATGTTAAGATGCTGCTCAACAGACACAATATTGTGTTTGGTGATTACACATGGACTAAGTTCGATGAACATTTTCTGATAAGAAATGAGTAGTTCATGTCTTTTGTTGACACAAAATTAAAGGTCAAAGACCCACAGGGAAATTACTAGTTGGGGCCAAGTAATAGTTAATATTTTCCTAAATACAATGTAAGGTTCATGACTATCTTTTCCATTTTGATAGTGTATTGTCAGAAACTGGTTCACATGTGTTGGTTTGGGGAGTAGGCAGCTTCTGGTGTCTGTCAGGAGCCAGGCTCTAGTCAAGGAGTGGCCCTGTCATCAGGATATACACCACTGCACCTGCTGTTTGTACGGTGCAGGTGGGAGGACAGGCTGGAGCCCAGGAACCAAAGCACTGCACTGCAGAACAATGGGCTGTGCTGATGAGGCTGTGCACATTACCTCTTTAGTCTTTTGTTCAGAAAATGTTCATGAACTGCTGATGTGTGTTGGATCTCAGGAGGTGAGGTATTGGGGTTGCAGAGTCAGGCTTACCTGCTTGAAGCTCTTCATCTTGTCCCACTTCTGGACTGCCTCACTCACACCTTATTAAGCTCATGTGTGGGAGTTTAGAGCTGTGTGAAGGCATGGACATCCTGGGGCAATCCTAGCACCAGGTTGAAAACCACCCATGGGCCTCACACCTGTAATTCCAGCACTTTGGAATCCAGGAGTTTGGACATCATAGCAAGACCACATCTTGATGCAAAAAACACCTGAAACGTATTGTAAGGAAGACATATGATTTAGACCTGTGCTATTCCTGTGTTATAAAGAACCAAATTGGAAGAAGTTGATACTAACTTCTGCTCATGAGGCAGACCTCCAACTGGAACATTTGGACTTGTGTTTATGTCAGTCAGAGCTGGCATGTGGTTTGGCCATTTTGAGGGGATGGTCTTCCTGGCATTGTGTGAAAGGGCAGACTAGCACAGCCTAACTGGGGTCTTGGGGCTGCCCAGGGAAAGTTTATTTTTATTTATTTATTTACTTTTTTAGTCACCAACATTTTCATGTACCCACCTTCGTGGTTTCTTTGAACAGTCTAAACATTATAAACCAAATCAATCTCTTTTTGACCCAAGTTTGTGATAGGAACCATCATGATACCAAATAGTGGCAGTTTTGTGTCAGCTTGTTTTTTGGCCCCTTCAAACCTCTGGCTGTCACTTGTCCTTTCTTGGTGTCCCTTAACAATCTACTCTAACCCCTATAAAATAGGGACTGAAAGTACCAGCCTCGTTGTTATGAGGGTTAAGAGAAAGCTAGGCTCTCGGGAACATCCAAACTCCAAATGGGTCCACCTCATCCTTCATTGAAGCTCCTTCTCAGGTCGGGTGTGGTGCCTTATACCCATAATGGTAACACTTTGGGAAACTGAAGCAGGAGGATCACTTAAGGCCAGAAGTTGGAGACAAGCCTGAACAAGCATGAGACCCCATCTTTACAAAAAAATAGAATAATCAACCACACATGGGGGCATGAGCCTATAGTCTCAGCTATTCAGGAGACTGAAGCAAGAGAATCACTTGAGCCTAGGAGTTTTGGTTTGAAGTGAGCTATGATGACACCCTGAACTCTAGCCAACAAGACAAAGCTATACCCCACTGCAACATAAAGCTCATTCTCATCTGTCGTGGTCTGTGGACTAGATAACCTGTAAACCAAGCTCATGGTTCCACAGGCTAGGTGAAAGCCTAGAGGATATGGTACATGGGTTTTGTGACCACCACTACCAACTTCCAGCCTAGAGGACTGGCGAGTGAGCAGTTCCAAGACCACCAAGCTTATAGTTTCCTGTGGGTGTATCCCTCTCTCATCACCAGTCCTTGAGGAGAGCCCTCACAAGTCCCCTACCACACTTGGAACAGCTGGGGGATGCAGCAGAGGCCATTGACTGAGTGAACAGCCTCAGGGAGTCAGTAGGGGCACACTGACAAACCATTCTCAGACTTGGTACCATTTGCTCTTGGGTAGGTGAGATGGTGCCTGGGCAAGGACAGCAGCCAGAAGGTGCAGGGCAGGACTGTCTCAGTAGCGGTAGTGATCAGGCTTGAAGGGGGCATCACAGGGCATACCCAGGTACTTGGTCAGCTTCACATTCAGCTTACCCATGTGAGCTTCAGACACTGCCTCATCCAGCTTTTTGGGTAGGAAGTGAACTCTAATGGGGTACTTGTCAGGTGAGTCCAAAGTTCAATCTGTGTCAGCGCCTAGTTGGTGAAGGAGTTACTCATCACAAAGCTTGGGTGGCCCGTGGCACAACCTAGGTTGACTGGCTGGGCCTCGGCCAGCAGGATGATGTGGTGCTCGTTCTTCAGCAAATAGGTGCCCACCTGGGTCTTAATGTTCACCTTCTCCACAGCATTCTCATTAAGGCACTTGACATCTGTCTCCACATCAATGTGTCCAGTGTTACACACGACAGCATCATCCTTCATCTGCTCTAAGCGCTAATGGAGAATGATGTCAATACAGCCTGTGGTGGTGACAAAGATGTTGCCCTCATCCATGGTGATCACGTCATAGCACTCCAAGGCAGCCTGTCATGTGTTGATGGTGTCGATCTTCGTGATGATGAAACAGGCCCCAAAAGCCTTCAGAGCCTTGGCACAGCCCTTAGCCTGCTACCACCACCCCTTTGCCCACAATTATATCTGTGGCCCATTTGATGCCATCAATGAGGGAGATGGTGACAACCATCTTCTGACAACCACAGAGGTTGTCAAACTCGTCCTTGGTGACAGAGTCATTGGCATTGGTGGAGGGCACTTTCAGGATCCCACTGGTCATCATCTTGTTTAGGCTGTGGACCACAGTTGTGGTCTCCTCAGAGATGCCACGAGTGCCTGACAGGACCTGTGAGTACTTGGTGTGGATGATGTTGGTAAGGTCACCACCATTGTCTAAAATCATTTTGAGAGGCCTGTCCTCAAAGTACAGTGTCCGCTTCATGCACCACAGGTACTCCTCATCTGTCTTACCCTTTCAGGTGTACATTGGAATGTCATCTTGGCACTGGCAGGTACTGCATGGTCCCGGGTAGAGAAGACGTTGCAGCTAGATGCTGTACCTCAGCATCCAAGGTGATAAGGGTCTCAATGAGGATGGTGATCTCTGCAGTCATGTGCAGGCAGCCGGCAATGCAAGCACCCCTCACAGGCTTGGAGGCTCAGTACATCTCCCGCATGCACTTTAGGCCTGGTATCTAGTTCTCCACGATGTCCAGGGCTTTGTGCCCCCAGTCCGCCATGCTGATGTCAGGGACTTTGCAGGGCAATTTGTCAGACGTGGGTTTTGTTTGTTTCTTTTTAACGCCTCTGAGCAGAAAGTGGGCAGAAGTCTTGGTAGAGCAAGGGGAAGTAAGCAGCACTTCCCTCCGTGCCAGTTCAGGCTGTGAGTGTGATTGGGAAGCAGGGCATGCCTGCTGTTAAGGTGAAAGAGAAGGAGGCCTGCCTCCTTTTTGATATAATTCTCTTTGCAGAGAATCAGTAGGAAGGCAAAATGGACCTGATTCCATTCTGTTGTTTGGCTACATTTTATTGCTTAAAACACACAAACAAAATGACAACAACAGGTTCCACTTGCCTCCCACCCATTGCATAGTATTTTAAGTGTATCTGGTTAGAACTGTTAAAATTAATATTGTTTAGAAAGTCACTAACCCTTGTGACCAACAACCCTTGTGATTATGTAAAGTGATCTGCATACAATCTGTACATAATATGGAAATGTTAACAGAACAAGCTTAACTCTATTTTACTATTTACTCCTTTTTACCTTCAAAACTAGTTCCTCGTTTTCCCTCTCAGTGTAACTATAAATGCCAATTTTAGCTAAAATTCTTAGTAATGTAAGTTACTGACCACGTAGCCCCTATGATTATAGCTTTTTATGACCATGTTGTTTATGATCCTCACCTGGGAGTCCCCCTCCCTACATTACCTAAGAATATTGTAGATTGTATTTGTTTTGTAAAAATTACTAAGTGCTCGTGATCCTAACCTTGTGTAAATTAAACTGCCTTCCCCTCAGGATCTCCCCTACTTGTTTTCACCCCTTGTGATTTCCCCCATCTGCTGTTTTTCACTTCTATGACTATGTTTACCTGCCCCCTGGAAATATTTTGCCTTATATAAACCACAGCCTTAGACAACTCGGGGCTATACTCAGAAACCCCATGTTGAGACACCAGGGCAGTTGCTGCCCGGCTCTTCAATAAAAGGATTCCTGTTTAATGCAACCTGTCTGGTGGAGTGGTCTTTGGGAGAGCTCCTGAGCATAACACTGCTACCTGGCAGCTGCCCAGCACATTGCCCAGTACAGGCAATCAACAGTTGTTTTATGTAGAGAAGTAAATTATTTGGAATCAGTTGGGTATTTCCTCTTTAATTACTGAAAATGCTTGCAGAGATCTAGGGTTGAACACACCTGCATTTTCTGTGAGACACATTTGTTCTTCCCTGGGGGTTACCTGGGGACTTTTGTGAGGCCCTTATCTGACACTCAGGGTAGGGAGTTAGATGGGAGGACCTCTGAGGAGGCACCTACAGTGAACAAGGGTGCTGCTAAGTTAGGGGAGAGGTCTTGGGGCCAGCAGGGTCAGTCCTGTGCTTCTGCTTGTCAGGAAAGGCCTCTTTGACTTTTGCGAGGTGACTTGGCAAATGGCTTTCACAGAGGAAGTGTGGGAGAAGGAGAGTTGTCTGTGAAGATCCAGACTGAGCAAGGCTTTCACTCATGGTGACAGTGGGCACAAACGAAGACCAGACACACAAGTCAAGTTCAAATTAGTAAAAAGGAGGGACAGTCTTTTAAGGGTACTGGTAATATTGTATTGCATTGAGGCTGCTGGCAGACTTCTTTGTAAGTTAACAGGTATTTATAGTAATAACACTAATAGGGCTTAACTCTGCTTTTTATTTTTTATGTAGATACTGCAACTATTATTTTAAGAAATTGGTGACAGCACTGACTTAAAAACATACTGGCTGGGATCTCCTTATAAGTCCTCCCGGACAGAAAAAACATCCCTGTGTAGAGCTTTAGCCCAGACACTGACCATTGGGCTTTCCAGAAAGTAGCTCTGGTGATTTGAGAGAGAGAATGTGGAATGGGATTAATGCCATAACAAGCCTTTTTTTTTTTTTTTTGTAATACCATTTTACACAAATGATAATTTCCTCTCCTTCAGTATAAGTCAGGTAATCACTCCAACTCAGTGTACTCTTGCATTAGGATCTCAGTCTCCTAAAACTTCTTGAGACTTGTTTTCCTGCCAGTTTGTGGTCTGTCTTGATGAATTATACACACTTGCTGGAGGCGTTTTCTGCAGACATCAGGCCAGGGTACTTGGTAGCCTTGCTGACCTTCTGTCCCCTGTGTCATCAGTTACCGAGAGGAATGTCGGGATCTAATTGTGACTTTGTCTGTTAATCCTTGAGTTCTGTCTGTTGGGGATTTACAGTTTTCACCACATTTTGAAATTCTTGGTTGTCATTTCTTCAGCTAATTTCCTTACCCTCCTCTCTGTCTGGGAACCCGCTGATCTGCGTGCTGGACTCCCTGGCTCTGCTCCACAGAGTACTGATGCATTTATTTTTTTGCCTTTTAAAAACATCCATACTATTTTTGAGCACTTTCTGCTGCTACATCTTCAAGTTCACTGGTTTTTCTGCAGTATCTAATCTGCTATAAATTCCATGCAGTGGAATTTTTATTTCTGATAGTGTAGTTTTCTATTTTAAAGGTTCTATTTGATTCTTTTTGTGCTTTTCTTCCTTTCATTATGTTGTTTTTATTGTTTCAGATTAATGGGCAGCATAAAGAGTAAGATTACAATGTTTGCATTTGTTAAAGTCTCTCTTATGGTGTGTCCCACCCCAAGAACTGTGCCATCCACCCTAACACTGTGCTCTTTAAGTGGGCACACATCCACCCCCCTCTCCCCTGCCCTCTCACCACTCCCATGTTCCTGTGTAGTAGATCATCTACTGGTTTCATATGAGAATTGGGATGGGCTCGGCTTTCTGTGTGTTGCCCGCTATGCACCCATCTGGGTGGTGTGTGGCCTCACCTTTAGGGATGGGCTTTGCTCTCTGTGCTTCACCTACTGGATGCTGGTCTGGGTGATGTGGGGACTTGGCTTCAGGGATGGGCTCAATTCTCTGTGCATCACCTGCTGGACTCCCCTCTGTGTGCCCGGGGGTAGTGTGGGGCTTGGGATTCAGGGATGGATTCAGCTCTCTGTGCTTCCCCTGTTGGATGCCCATCTCGGTGTCATGAAGACTGGGCTTTGGGGATTGGCTCCACTGTACTTTCCCTGTTGGACGCCTGTCTGGGTGGTGTGGGGCATGGGCTTCAAGGATAGACTCTTCTTTACGTGCTTTGCCTGCTGGATGTCCCTCTTGGTGTCGTGGGTCTTGAGCATAGGGGAGGGGCTCTGCTCTATGTGCTTCATCTATTGTATGCCCGTCTCGGCAGAGTGCTGACTGGGAATTGGGGATAGGCTCGCCTCTCTGTGTTTCACCTACTGGACACCTGTCTGGGTGGCATAGGTCCTGGTCATAGGGGAAGGGCTTGGTTCTGTTTTGCCTGTTGGACGCCTGTCTGGGCAGCATGGGGCCTGGCCTTCACGGATGGGCTCAGCTCGCTGTGCTTCGCCTACTGGACGCTTGTCTAGGCAGCATTGGTCTTGGTCATCAGGGATGGGCTTGGCTCTCTGTCCTTTGCCTGCTGGCCAGCTGTCTGAACGTTGTGGGGCCTGGGCATCTGGGCTGAGCTGGGCTCGCTGTCCTTTGCCTGCTTCCAGCCTCTGGATGTTGTGGGTCTGGGCATCAGGTCCTAGCCCTCTAGTCGTTCACTGAGACCCTGTCTGGGCACCCTGGGGGGCCCAGATATAGGTGTCTGAGTCCCTTAGTCCTCAGGATTTCCACCCATTGGGATGGTCAGATAAGCAGGTAGGGTTCTGGTGGGGATGCAGGTGGCAGAGGTGCCGGCAGTGGGGGGTGCAGACTATGGGGATGCTGGCTACAGGCCTGCCAGTGGTGCAGGTGCCAGCAGCAGGGGTGCCGGCAGTTGGGGTGCCAGTAGCCAGCCCTTCAGCTTCCTGGGATTGGCTGAGCTCCATGCTTAGTACAATTGTAGTAGGCGCCTCCTGTGATTCTCCCTGAGCAGCAAGGAGTGTTGTGGCCATTTGGCTGGACAGCACAGTCAAGTAGTTGGCAGCTGCCTTGGTAGCTACAGGTGGTAGCTCCTCTGGGAAATTCCAAGCCTCCCATGGGACAGGCCCTTGTGTTGGGTCAAGGTGTACAGTGACCATAGAAGATACTGTGTTAGAGTGTTTTTTGGCCAACTTCACAGTGGGATCTTTGTAGATGGGAGTGTCTCCAGGCTGAAGAACTTAATTTTGGGCATTGGGCCTCCTGCTGCACCTGCAGAACAGAGCAAGGTCACTGGCTGGCAGGGCACAGCCACCCTCCTGCCTGGAGAGGTGGGGTTGTCTTCTGTGACTCTCCACTAGGTCCAATGCAGACCATCCCCTCGGCCCCCGTCCACTCTACCCATTCTGTTAGGAAGGCAGGCTGAGTCTGTCACCACACAGGCTACTCCTGCTCTTCTTGTGAAATAAATCCTATGAGCAGAAGAGTGGGTGAAACGCTCAGGTACATTTTAAAAATAACAGAAGAGTAGAAGCCCATAAGCTCACACCCCACCTCCATGGCCACAACATGACCTGTAAGCAACAGCCCTCCCTTTCTCACAGATGTCTGGTTCACTTTGGACTCAGGGTTCACGTCTCCACAAAAGGCCACTCTTGTGGGCCTGTTCATGAGCTCCATACACGAGGCAGAGGGTGTACTCTCCCTTTCTTTAGCTCTGTGTGTGGCATGAGCCATAACACCCTGGTTTGTGCTTCACTCACTTTTGCATGACGTGTTGCGTTGTATGGATGTCCCAGTTTCTTCCCTGGTCTTTTGTGATGGACATTTTCTCTGTCATGATTTGGAGCTATCGTGAATAATGCCCACATCGCCTGGCATGAGCCAGCAAGAATCTCTCTTAAATCTATGCCTAGGATGGAGTCCCTGCCCTTTCTGGGCTGCAGCTGTGCAAGGCCAACATGTCTCCAGAAAGGCTGAGTCAAGTATCCCTCAGAGCATGTGGCCTCGCCAGGCCCAGGCACTGTCCCATCTGGACTCCTGCATGTGCCAGTGTAGGGTGCCATCAGGCATGCCTTCATGGGCATTTCTCCATCACTAACACAGTTAGGCCTTTGGTGTTCTCTCTTTTATGAAGTGCCCATTCAATCATTTAACTATTTTTCTCTTTTTTTTCTTGAGTCATAATTCTTTTTTTTTTTTTTTTTGAGACAGTCTCACTTTGTCATCTTTGGTAGAGTGCTGTGGCATCACAGCTCACAGCAATATCCAACTGTTGGGCTTAAATGATTCTCTTGCCTCAGCCTTCCAAGTTGCTGGGACTACAGGTGCCCGCTACAATGCCTGGCTATTTTTTGGTTATAGTTGTCATTGTCGTTTGGAATGCCCAGGCTGGATTCGAACCCAGCTCTGGTGTATGTGGCTGGTACCCTTGCCGCTGAGCTAAAGGTTGAGCCCAATCATAATTCTTATATATAAATCAGTCTGTTGTTGGTTATGTGTTGGAAATATTTTTCTAATTTTGTTGTAGTGTAACTTTATACTTTTTCATGGCATCTTTTATGGCCGTCTTCCTTTATGATTACTGCCTTTAAAAATACTCTCAAGAAATCCTTACATGGTCTGAGCAGAAAAAGCTATTATCTAGTATTACCTTCCAGGAGCTTTTATAGTTTCCCCCTTACATTTATTTATTATATCTCTATTCCATGTGGAATTGGTTCTGCAGACCAGTATGAGGAAGAGGTCCCATTTCATTCATGTTTTCCCCAATGCACCAAATGGTACTGGCTGCATTTTCAATCTGTCCATCCCTACTATTCAATCACACCCTGGCAAAAAGTAAGTGTCCTTATGTTCTCCTTATGGGCTTTCTCCTGCCATCTCTAATTCATCTCACTGATGTCTAAGTTTATTTATATGTTCTTACCCACTGTGTTTACTAACAAATTGTCATGGAAAGTGCTGATTGATAGTAAGGCAAGTCTTCCTATATTACCCTTCTGGTAATGTGTATTGCTTATTCTTGTCCTTCTAAAATTCTATTCATTTTAGAATCAACTTTTCAAGCTTGTATACACATAGACACCACATGAATACACACTCACCCACAAAAAACCTGTTGGAATTTTGAATGAGGTCACATTAACTGTTAGGGGAAAGTGATCCCTTTCCTATAAGTCTTCTAATCTTTGAATATTAAAAAAATCTCTCCATTTGTTTTGGTGTTTCTAAAATGTCTCTCTTTAAATTTTATAATTTTCTCCACAAAAGTCTTGCGCATCTTTTGTTGGGTTTATTTATGGGTACCTCACATGTAAAAATGCTATTGTAAATGGTATATTTTCAATTTTATAGCAGTTCTTTTTGATATGTAGGATGATGGTTACATCCTTCTTCCTACAAGATGCATTAGCTAGGTATAGAGCCCTAGATTGTCTTCCTGCCTGCTAGCATGCAGAAGGTCTGGTTCAACTTTGTTCTGGCTTCCATTAGTGCAAAGCTATTTCATGAATAACTTTTTGAGAGACAATCTGTTTATCACTGGATATTTTAAAAAATATTTTGTCTCAGGCATTTGACATTTTAATTTTTTATCATTATTATTATTTTTTTAACATTTCTTTTATATTATTTTATTTTTTTTTTAATTATTTTTTTGAAACAGAGCCTCAAGCTGTCCCCCTGGGTAGTGTGCCTTGGCATCACAGCTCACAGCAACCTCCAACTCCTGGGCTCAAGCAAGTCTCCTGCCTCAGCCTCCAAGTAGCTGGGACCACAGGCGCCCGCCACAATGCCCGGCTATTTTTTGGTTGCAGCCGTCATTGTTATTTGGCGGGCCCGGGCTGGATTTAAACCTGTCACCTTAGGTGTATGTGGCTGGTGCCTTAGCCACTTGAGCCACAGGCTCCGAGCCATCATTATTATTTTCTGAGACAGAGTATCAAGCTGTCATTCTCAGTAGAGTGCCATAGATCATAGCTCACAGCAACCTCCATCTCAGTCTCTTGGGCTCAAGCAATTCTCCTGCCTTAGCCTCCCGAGTATCTGGGACTACAGGGACCCGCCATGATGCCCAGCTATTTTTCTTGTTGTAGTTCTCATTGTTGTTTAAAAATATGGAACACTTTGTGAATTTGCATGCCATCCTTGCACAGGAGCCATGCTAATCTTCTCTGTATTGTCCCAATTTTAGTGTATGTGCTGCCAAAGACAGCACTGTCACTTTCATTTTATTATGTCTACAATTTTATTTGCCCTTCTTAGAGTTGGTGACTTCTGACAGCGTTGGCAAATTCTCAGGCATCATTCCCTTAAATAACACCTTTTCCCAATTTTCTCTTCTCTCTTTTTGGGACTCTGTTAATTAAACTTATCATAGAGGCTGGGTGCCTTAGCTCACCCTTAGAAGCCTGGTATTCTGCGAGGACAAGGCAGGTGGATCCCTTGAGCTTAGGAGTTGCAGAGCAGCCTGAGCAACAGTGAGATCTCCTCTCTACTAAAAATAGGAAATCCAGCTGGGGGTTGTTTGGGGTGCCTGTAATCCCAGCTACTTCGGAAGCTGAGGCAGGAGGATCACTTGAGCCCAAGAGACTGAGGTTGCTGTGAGCTATGATGACACCAGGGCACTCTACCCCGGGTGATGAAGTGAGACTTTGTCTCCAAAAATAAACAACAAAAGCATGTCATACTGAGGCATGAGAGTGAAAACCAGAGCTAAAAATCTGTCCTAGCCACTCTGTATTAGCCAGGCCACAGGTCTTTGCTATCTGTATGCCCCTCCCTTGACATATGTTGGGCCTAGACTGTGACCTTGTAACTTCCTTAAGCCTCTGTTGCCTTTGAGGGCAGGTAACCCAACTGGTTTCAAGGGCTCAGGCAAACTTGACCTCCCCCTTGAGTGCCAAGACCTTCGGATGTCATCCCTCACTCAGTTTTATGACCCTCACATGCACTCAAGCCCTGAAAAGTAGATAAAAGAGAAATAGGAGATTCAGACGGGAGTGGGGGGGGCGGGGGGCTCGGTTTTCAAGACACTAGTCTTACGAGTACCGCCCCAGCCAGAGAAATAAAGCTGCTTCCTCTAAGCAACTGGTGCCTGGAGTCTTCTATCTATGTTGGTTTCCTGCTACAATAGATTTGAGACTATACCTTCATTCACTTTCCTTCATAGTTTGCATCTCTTGTCTCTCTGGACCTATTTAAGTAATTTCTTCAGCTCTTGCCTCTAGTTTACTATTTCACTTTTCAGTTGTGTCAAATCTGTTGTTATATCCATCAATCAAATTTTTTAAAAAATTTC
>CAUYQV010020232.1:0-14708 GCA_963574575.1 Galagoides demidoff | reverse complement strand
AGCAAAGTATCACAAGAATGGAGGAAAAAGTATCCAATGTACACACCCCTATTATGAAACTAATTTATACCTTTTATATGAAAGCTATAACCAAATAGCCTAAGAATGTGGGGAGGGGGGAGGGAAAAGGGAGGGGGGAATGGGTGGAGGGAGGGAGATTGGAGGGACCATTTTTGAGGTCTATCTTACAGGGGTACAGGTGAAACTCTCTAAGAGTAGAATCAGAACGTTTTAAAACTATAACTGAGAAAATGACATGAAGGTTGTGTTGATCAGTTTGATGGAAGTATTTCGGATTGCATGTGAAAACCCCACACTGCACCCCAGAAGTGCATTAATGTACATAGTTACCATTCAATAAAAAATAAAAAAAAATAAATATATTTTTACAAAAGAAAATAAGATAAAAAGCAATAGTTTAATGTTTTCTTTGACTCCACCAGTCCTCCTTTTAATCCACATCTTGTTTCCATTCCTTTCAAAAAGCATTAGGCCTTTACTATGTTTAATAAAAACTCATTTATCTGGTTTACCATTCTGGAACATTTAAGCATTCAGAATCATTTTAGATGTTGATTTAAGGGTGGGGAACAGATAGTCGATTTGGTAGCCACAAGAATATCTTGAACTCTTAAATACAAGGAAACATAGGTGAGTAGATGCAAAGACCATCATTTCTTAAATTCATGTGAAATATTTGTAAATTAATTTGTCAGTTTCCCCATCAGAATTTAAGTTCCCAGTAAACAGTATTTACTGCTACACATAAAATGTCATTTCACTAGATTAAGAAATCAACAGCACCCAGAAGGAAAAGATTTTCCAGTAAAATTTCTCAATAAGAGTCTTTTATATCAAAATAACTGTACTCCACAACAAACTATAATAATACCAGCCTGCCTCTGATCATGCTAGCTTTTCATAACTATAATCCTAGGTCAGTATCTCAAGAGGACTGACCACTGATGAACTGTAGCTTGTCCTGGGAAGAGTCTGACTAGAATAGCAGTGGTCCCATATATTGGAGAACCAGATGGAGAAACTAAAAAGATACAAGGCTCATATGCATGTATCTTCAGGACTCAAGAGGCCTTTATGACATCTGGTTAAT
Source organism: Galagoides demidoff (assembly GCA_963574575.1). Taxonomy (NCBI): domain Eukaryota; kingdom Metazoa; phylum Chordata; class Mammalia; order Primates; family Galagidae; genus Galagoides; species Galagoides demidoff. The sequence goes on along the minus strand of CAUYQV010020232.1, from coordinate 13,597 downwards.
TTTTTTTAATTGCCAATAATTAGAATTATCCAAAAAGTACCAAGCTCACCATCATTAAAAGAATCTATTCAGAAGTTAACTACTGTTCTAAAGCCAGTTATGTAAGTGCAGGGCATTCTAATGTAGCCAAAACTGAGTGCTAATTGTCTTTGGGTATCAATTTCCTTCTTATTCCTTATGATAACAGTGGCCCCACATTTTAATTAGGGACGTGGATGTTCGGTAGAAAATCTATTTTCTAGCCTCCCTTGCATCTAGGTGTGGAAATACAAAGTGGTTCTGGCCAAAAGGATGTAAGCAGAATGATGTGGCCACGATTTGTGTACCATATTGAATATAAAGCTCTTTACCTCTAGGCAGTATATGGAGAGCTGGAAGAAACTATGGAAATTCTCTATTGAGGAGAAGATTTAGAGTCAATTGAGTGAAAGAAATGGAGCTCCAAATCATACCTCTAGATGCTCAGTCTGGTACATTTTCCACTTAATATTTTGCTATCCACTGTTGATTTTTTCCAGTGAAAAGAAATATTTTCACCATGTTCAATGCTCTCTACTTGTAACTCACTGACTTCATCTGTAGGTTCAGATGGTCTTTGGGAAAAGAAACATAATCGTGGAAGTATTTACAGTGAGATATGAAGTATGGTTTCTTGAACATTAACTTCTCTTCAAAGTCAAATAATAAATAGAACATGAAAGAGATAAGCCCGAGCATATTTCCAAAAGTGCATTCTTTTCTATTTCTGAATAGGTTTGAATTAAGCTACTTTTGAAACACTGCTGTTTAATGGTGAGTAAGTATCTGTGGTTCACTGGGTGAGAGATGAAGATTTATGGGCAGCACCTTGAAGGGAGACAACTCAGCAGAGGGCACCAAATGACACTGACAAGGATGCCGCGCAGGATTCCCGGTCGGAAAGGGGAATGGACGGAAGCATCAGGATGGATGGAAATCACCTCTGCCCATGATGTGTGGGCACCATGGAAGGGATGCAAGAAGATGGGTGACACTGAGAACATCAGAAAATAAAGCTGGAAGCACAGACCAGGACCCGAAGATAAAAACTTCTAAAGCTATCTTCCACTGGACTCAAGCAATAAGCAAAAGAAAACGTGTTTTAGGTAGCCCTATAGGAGAACAGCATAACTAAAGAAGTGTTTCAGGAGGATTATTCTGACATAATTCTCTGTCCAACTCTACACAGGATGGACAATGGATAGAAGAAAAGCACTTGGGGTTGGGAACAAAGAGACAACCACAGTGAAAGGCACGGAAAAAAATGGAAACAATGAAATCAGGATTTCCTCCCCTCAGGAAGGACACAAATGATACAGGCCTGGATATGGATAAAGAGAAGCTTACTCTTTAGTTTGCTGACATTTCATTAAATTACCTCTGGTTGTTTCTACATGAATGTAACACCCAGAAAAAAAAACATAGGTTTATGAAGGATTTCGGCCCATTGTCTAAATTGGTATGTCTATAAAATACCTAGATGATGGACCAAGTTTTTCATCTAAAGGAGTAAAGAGAATAGATGTTTAGTGATTTCAGAGTTTCATCTAAAAATAGAAAAAAATATTTAGAATGTATTACTTATATTATGAACATGACTAAAGTCAGAATGAAACACATAATAAATTTTAACAGAAGATAATTTCTCAAAGGATATAACATTTGATCTATTAGTTTTTGCTGGCTACTTAGAAAGAAAGATGTATAGACCATGGTTATTTGACTATTCAAGAGACTGAATCACTTGAGTTCAAAATTAGAGATGTTAATAAGCAATAAAAATTTGTAATTTCAGGATAACAAAAAAATTAATGAATTACAAATTTGAAAGGATTAATCTGAAGCTGAAGGATGCAATTTGCTCAGTCATTTATGCTATCTGCCTAGCTCTCAACAACGCTCCTGTTTTCTGGGATACTTACCACCTGGCTCCTTCTTGATGGCGTAGTCTCTAAAAGCCATGCTTATTTTATGTGACCCTATACCCAGGCCACAGTGAACTGGCTCCGAGGTAGCCACCCAAACAAAACTCAATCAGTAAGAATTTCCTTCTTGGAATTATAATCAGGCTATAAGTCTCTGTTGTAGCTGGCAGAATTCTAAAGCAATTTCAGGGGACATGGGGTGGCCATATGACCATGGAGAGAGAGAGAAGCAGAGAGTTCTCTTCTGCAGGAAGAGAGGAGGGAGGGTGAGAGAGAGAGAATATATGAAGGAATGTGTATCCCTGGGAACATTCTAGTCCCCAACTCCTGACTGCACATGTCCTTATCCTTAGTTTTGTGGAACATTAGTAACTAATGTTCTATGAACTTGAACAATGTAACTAGTTCAAGTCATTTTTTAACACTTACATCACAAAAAAAAATTAACTAGCCATCAATTCCTTCCTGTCTCTTTGATCTTACTTGTCACAATGACCCATGTCAATGGAAAGGCGTGGCTCAAGGTCCCTAAGCTGGATCCCTTGCCATGCAGAACAGAACTCCTGTCCCACCCCTTCCCTGGCATGCAAATCATGACTTTGCATCATGTTCATTTTCATAGGCTCAGATAACTTAGAACTGGTTTAGTTTGACAGGATAACAATTAGCACAGCTCTTAAACAATTAAAAAATATTTATATTTTTCCTGATATCAGTGAATTTATTATAGAGTACAAGGGGTTCCTAAAGTCACCTGTAAAGTTGCCATACATAAGAAAAATGGGAAATCGTAGTTAAATGTATCTTTATTTATAAAATATTCATTAACAAATTTTACAGAGGTAGCCAACATGTACAGAAATTTTGTACAACTTTGTAATGAATAATTTGTAAATAAAGGTACATTTAGTTACAATTTTCCATTTTCTTTATATATGGTGACTCAAGGGGAGACTTTTGAGATACACTGTGTGTTATTTTAGTTTAAAATCATACAAAAGCAAGGAGAGAGCCACAAATAGGTTTTATCTTTCTTCCAGTTGGTAAACAGAAAGATAGATTTGTATTTATTGAGATTGAATAGTAGCATATTTTATTAAGTTGATAGCATTCAAAAATAATTCTAGATGCTTTCATACAATGAAAGAACCTATAGTTTCTTCAGTTAAATCATGTGACCATCTTTATTTCCTAATTTGGTTCATCTGAATATTTGGCATTGTACAAATGACAAACTCAAATTTTCCTTTCTCTGGAAAATAAAATTTATGCTTGTTTTTAATTAGTTTTTTTTTTTCGTTGTTGGGGATTCATTGAGGATACAAAGAACCAGGTTACACTGATTGCATTTGTTAAGTAAAGTCCCTCTTATAATTGTGTCCTGTCCCCAAAAGCTGTGTCACACACTGTGATCTCCCATGCCCCTCCTTCCTTCCCTCTCTCTGTTCTTCCCTTCCCCAACCCTCCACCATGTACTAGGTCATTAATTGCCCTCATATCAGAATTGGAAAATAGGATTCTTGCTTCTCCATTCTTGTGATGATTCTTTAGTTTTTTTAATTATTAAAAGATGATAGAGAGGAGTGGGGAAGGGATTAGCAGAGAGAGGGAAGAAAGGAAGGAGGTGGGGTCCTGGTGTGTGCCACACCTTTTGTGGGCAAGACGCGATTGTAAGAGGGACTTTACCTAACAAATACAATCACTGAAACATGGTTTCTTGTACCCTCAATGAATCCCCAGCAATACAATTTTTAAAAAAGATTATTTACTTCAAATTGAGAAATTATGAAATGAGTTCAGGTGGCTGGAGGTCAATGTATCCCCCCCAAATAGCAACACAAATATGTTAGATAAGGTTGGACAATTTATTAATACTTATATCTGTGTTGGATAATTATATAATTATAATAATGATGCTGGGGGTAATTTTTTTAGAAGTCGCAAATCCACAGAAACAGAGAGAAATCATCTGTTATGGGGAGAACAAGAGAAAAGCCACAGTATGGGGAAAATGTCAAGCATTCCTCTTACCTGGTTGACACTGATTACACCTTCTTCCTTGACGGTTAGGCAAACAGAGGCATTGGCCATCGATTGGGTCACAAATGCTCCCAGGCAATGTTCCCAAGGGGTCACACTCACACACGTGGCAGCCATGAAAATGGTCAATGGTCAAATTGTATCTGTGTGGCTCACACTGATTACAGCGAAGACCTGTTACCCCTAATTTGCAAGGACATTGTCCTGTTGATTTGTCACACAGAAGAGAGCCATTTATTGTTCCAGTCTTATTACAGTTACAGGGCAGACAGAGGAAGGAATTATTTTGCGGTAGGTAGAAGTTTCCTTTCAAACATTCATTGCACCGTCTTCCTCCGACATTGGGTTTGCAGACGCACTGCCCTGTCTTAGCATCACAGACAGTCCCAGAGAGGGAGCCAGCCGTGTCGCAGTCACAGGCTTTACAACCAGTGACGTCCAATCCGTAGAAGTTCTCTCTGCAGGAGTCACACTGAAGTCCTTTGGCTTCTTTTCTGCACTCACACTGCCCAGATAAAGGATTGCAGAATTTGTTCACCGAGCCGTGGAGGTTACACTGGCAGGGCTCACATCCATCATCGTTAAAACTTTGAAGAAATTTGAATCCAAAATTGCAATGATCACACCTAAGCCCTAAAAATAAAGTATGTTTAAGAGGTGAGGATAGGAAAATAATTCCATTCAAAATAGCTGAATCACAAACAATGCCACTGCAGACATTTCATGCAGACACACAATATTGAGGATTTTCTCACAAGCAACCTCACAGAGCGCTAACTGTGTACTTAAAAAACCATGACAATCCTTCATTTAGCGCTCACACACAACTCTGTTTGCAATGTGCTTCATAAAATTTTAATGATTTATTACTTAATGCAGAGAAAAACATTTCATGTAAATGTTGCTTCTGTTAACATTTACTGGAGTTCTTTGCCTCTTTAACAAATATTCAAACTATTTTAAAAAACACGTTCATTTAGAAGTGCAGTAGAATTAAATATACCACATTACAGTAGAACCTGTCAGTAAGTTGCCCATCCAGGAGACTGTAACAGACTGAGCAACGTAGGTCGGAGGTCAACATAAGGAACTAGGCCTCCTGTACTGACAGGTACATGCGGTGCATGCCTGGTCTATGAGAATTAGGGGGGTGGCCAACTATGGAGGTTCCACTATAGCTGTGTTCATAGGAATAAGACTTCTCTAAAACTGTTTAATAAGACATTAATCTGGGTATAAAGTTTCAGCCAGGATGAATAAGTTCTGGAGACGTACAGCATGGTGACTTACAGTTAGTAATAATATATTATATACTTGAAAAGTTCTATGAGATTAACTAACTCTCAGACGTTCTCACCAATAAAACATGCTAAGTGCATGAGGTGATGGATATGCTAATTATTCTGAATTAATAATTTTATAATGTGTACATATATCAAAACATCACATTGTACACTGTAAACATATATAATTTTTATCTAATTAGACTTTAGTAAAGCTAGGGAAAAGGAAAGAAATAAAAGATTAAGCTGATAACTATTTTTCTGACAATAGCATACACATTTGTTTGGAATATCACGTGTGTAAATAATTGATATAAATACAACTTATCCAGAGCAATCTTTATTTTAATCCTTCTGTATGCTCCTCTGTTTTATCCTTTTCAATTAATATAAATTATGCTCTCCTTGGCTCATAAAGCAATCACATTGCTTGTCATCTTACGTGATTCAGAACATACCTCTTAAGACACTAAGTAAATTCTGTTCTTTCTATTACTTCTATTTAAAGGAGTACACATATACATTTTACAAATGGAGAAAAATGTTTTATCACCTCAACTTAAATCTCTGACAACTTAGGTTAGTCTCAAAAAGGCTACTGCAAGGCAAAGGAATGAAAAAAATTAGAATCGCAAATATCCAGATGCAAAATACTTTCTTTAGATAGTTTTCACACATCCATGGATTTAAATTACAACTGTGTGAGGTCGGGTCACCTGAAACATTCATTTCAAGCTAGAATAGCAATTAAAAAAATTAGTCCTAGAACGAGAGTGAAAAATAGATTTAGGAACACATATGTAGAAAGGCAATTCCTGAATTGGAAGGAAATGCATGATATATATGTATATATATATGGATAAAAATTCAAGAACTCCAATGGAAGGCAAGTTCTTTAACAGTGATGAATGACTCACCTAAGGCATATCATTTAATTTCAATAAGGAAAATAAAAAAGGACCACTATTCCTGCAAATTTTAAAAATAACTGTATTGTTAACAAGAATTATGACTCATTTTGAACTATTAAAATTGGTCTACATGGATTCATATCATATCAGTTTTAAAAATATGCGCAGTGCTTATTTGAATATGCCATACATATTCCTGACAGGTAATCTATTCCTAACGATACTCAGGAAGGCCTACAGGGCATCACATTCGGTGTTAACAAGTACAGGCGAGTTAGCACACTTGGCATTTAATTCACATTCTTCTCCCTTTTTATTCTAGATGAATGACCTACTTTAATAAAATTATTGGTGCTAATGTATTTTACTGGTGATAGAATCATTAGTAAGATTTAACAGTTTTGTTAACTCTAACAGTTTGCTTTTTGAAGCATACACAACACACTCTCGCATATTCTGGGCTTTTGTGTTTCCTATTAACAGGTAAAATTAAATAAGGATACTTGCTAACACTATTAGGAAAATAAATTTGTATACATACCAAGTTTATATTTTTATTACAAGTACTACTTGAGCAGAAATAACGCTAGAAATGATATTTATTTATAATGCTACTAAAATGATGTATAGTATTCACAAAACCATATGTTTATATTTTCTTAAAATAGAAGAACAGAAAACTTCCTGGATCAATCAACAAAAGGGAGGTCACAAGAAATTCTAAGCAAATTTTAATATTTTCCCCCCTCCCTCAAGCTCCGAACTTTAACCATTACAGGAAAGACTCCACCGATTAGAAAAGCAACCTTCATTGTCTTTAAAGGCCTTCCTTTAACTTTTATTTTCCTATTTTGAATTTAAAAATATATCTCACATTAAAGGGCAAAGGATATCTTATAGATCAAATTCCCAGGTCTTACGATTCATTCAGCGTCACAGATAACACATATAAAGATGTACTTTTCTTTGTGAGTTATTTTTTCCTTCACTTTTATATGCTTGATATTTACAAAGGCAAGTTATATTACAGATTTTGATTTAATCCTTTCATCCAGAAAAATCTTGGGTGACATCCTTGTGCAAATTCATATGTATTAAATTATACTGAAACACTTATCTAGCTTAATTTCATCACAGGATATACTCATGATATCTATCATCTATGTGTACAAATGACAATATATTAGATTTAGAGTTGAAACACAGAAATGAAAACAGGGTTCAGAATAGTATGCACATGTGTGAGTACATATGGATGTGTGTGTGCATCTTTGTGTGTGTGTCCGTATGCACCTGTGTGGTTATTTGTTATCTCTGCCAGGCATATTTTTATTATTGTAATGTTCAGGTCAGTGTTAGAAAAACCATGGGTGACTTGGTGCCTTGAATGACAATAGAAAGGCAAAGGTCTTTTTTAAACTTCCTATATGAACCAAGACGTGTTCAGTTACAATACAGGACTCACTTCATCAGGAAACTTCCCTCTCGTAATATTCTCATATATCAAAATTTCAAAGTGCATTATGTACATAGTGCATTTTAGGCACTTGATAAATTTTGTCCTTATGTGGCGGTAGTTCCCCTCAAAAATGTTGGATGTAATAAATTGCTATAATCAAATCTAATTTCTGAAAAATACCTGTGGGAGTAACAAACAAAAAAGCACGTCATGTATAAAAAAATGATAAATAACGCTGAAGGTAGCTGTTTATTATAATCAGCCTGGTGCTGAATTACAAAATTAAAATTATGTGGCCCTTTATAACTAACCCTAGCAATGTACATGATCTGTGGAATTATGTTGACTTATTTTGCATTTCATAGGAACAGTTCAAAGAAATATAATATAAAAAATGGAAAGATTTATCACAAAGGACCCTGTAGCAGAGAATATTTTGAAAAAATCCATTTAGTTTGGTCTATTAAGAAAACTAGCATGGAAATGATTTGCTTAGAACTCATTAAGTGTAAAACATTTTGAAAAAGTGCTAATGTTCTAAAAAAAACATCTATGCAGTAAGCAAATTATATTTTTCTATGACTTATTAGCATGGGCCCAGGCAAACTAACGCATCTACGGAATAAAGAAACTTCTAAAGGGTTGATTAAACTAAGCTTCAAGCTGCAGTTTGATAGAATTATTAATTTAATCATTTTTAGACAGTTAATTTCATCCAAATTGTTTTTTTTTTCCAGCGTGCCTTGAGCAAAGAAATTTGCTTTACTCTTCAGTTAAAAAATCAAATAGAGAATTTTATTCCAGATGGTAATAGAGATGTGACTGTAAACTTCTGCATTACACATACCAATAACGTTTGCTTTGCACTTGCACTGGCCTGAATTTTGGTGACAGGTAATATCTCCATCCACTGTCCCAGAGGTATTGCAGTTACAGGGCCGGCAGCCATCAGGATCCAACTCTTGTAGATTGTAGAATCCATTCTGGCACTGATTGCACTGTCTGCCAGACACATGTCTCTTACAATTACACTGGCCTCCAATCTAGAGAAGATATAACATTTTGTAGAATGATGAACGTATCTATTTTTAGATAATTTGCTCATTAGATACAAGACAGGGAGGGAGGGAGAAAGAAACTTTAAATGTTCAATAGACAAGGAGGTAATAAGGTATTTTTCCTCCTGACACAAAACACGGAGAGGCTTCAGCAGTGTGAATATGTAGAAGGGAATGAAAATAAACCCCATCGAAGTGAGTAGCATGTGACTAAAAGGGAAATGAGGAATTAGCCATTAAGTACTATATAAAGAAGTCAAAATATAGACACGCAAACAGGAAAAAAGAACCAGCAGTTAATTTAGTCTTTATGATTCCACCTCTTTTTCATTTCTTTCCTTTACGGTCTCAATGATCTAAGCGTGTTTTATATATGTCAGGTGTTTAAATTAAGGAAGACTTTCTATAATAATAGCATCCTATTGAAGTTCTAACAATATTTAACGCTTTCTGCCAAGGGCATCTGTTTATCCATACCGATATTGACTCTAATACTATATACGGTTCATTTCATCACATTAAGCGTACTGGCTGACTTGTGTTGTGTAAAACACAATATAAAAATGTTACTTGTTTTAGAGCATTTTCAAGCACAATTAGAGCAAGAACACTTGAGTATTTTCTTTCCTCAGGCTGCTGTTTTGAGAATCAAATACATGATGATGACCTACTCTACATAGATAATACTATGCTGACAAGAACTACAATGCTTCATAAGTAAACACAGGTATGTAAAATGGGAAATAAATATGAGAAATTGAATAGTAAGTCAGGATGTTTACACTGAGATGTGGATACAGGGATCAAAACTCTTTTATAACCACTGATATTTCCCCACCATACCCAATTTCCTTTCACTTGGACTGAATCCAGCTCTTCACACACGGAGGCCAAGGTATCAGAGAGAAAAGTAACCTACATGGGAAAAGACGTAGTTTGATTTCCATTTAATTTCAAAGCTATAAGAACATTGCAAGATTGGGATTTAGTTACAAAAATATAGAGAAGGGCAGTCATATTAAGGAATTTTTAAAAATCTACCACTGCCTCGTTATGTTAATCTGAGAAATAGAGACTTGCTGGCATATTTATTTAAGGCTAAAATGAGACAATTGATATGAAAATATCTGAGAGTCTGAAAAATGTAGGGTTATATGCACACCAGATGTAGTTGTAGATCACAATGCACCTTAGTATCAAAGACACATAAAGGTTTAGAAAGATGAGTAAGGACTACCAATTGCTTCCTTGGGGATGACTGTTTCTTGCTCCCACGCCCATCTAACTACAAGGAAACCAGATCATTACTCACAGCAGGTATTTGATTCAGCCTACAAAAACAAATGGCATTTACTGGTGATTATATGTTACGTACAGCAATGAAAATCCGATAGGTCTCTGATTACTTTTAACACTGTGAGTACATTTCACAATAATTGAGGCCTGACTTTTTCTTGGTACTTCACAGCTTCAGTCCCATTCTTCAAACAGACGGCAGGCACCTTCAGGGATAATCTTATGCCACATTTCTTACACGTGAAGAGTGCTTTTTCAAAGATCAAGAACAAGAAATAATGACAAAAATAAAAGAGAAATAAAAATGGCACAACTTTATTTTTTATATATTTTGTAATATTCTCATTAAAGATAATATATGTATCAACTAGAGTGTCCTTGCCTTTGGGAGATCTAGAAAAGACTCCCTATAATAACCTCAATTCCAATCCTGTTGAACCAAAGTGCTCCTTTAGTTTATAAGACTTCTCTGTATTTACTGATCATCTCTTATTCACCCTGACTCCAAATTTTACTTCTTCCATTTTGGAATCTTCTTGTCCCCTAAGAACATTGCTCTATATCACCCAGAATTGAAATGTGGCTAATTTGGCTAATGCCTCAATTTCCAGAGGAGGAACTATAGTTCAAAAATTGTAATGATTAAACTTTACTAAATATGTGAGATAAAAGAAGAGTGAAGCTCTACTTTGTAATTCATACTATCCCTTAAGTTTTCCTACAGTTAGAGATGTTCACTGACTTCTGTATTCCAATCACCTGTCATCTGTGTGACTTTTCTCTCCCTCTTCCTCACTCTAAAGCATGTCTACTTTTCTTTTTACACCCAACTCTCAGTAATGTTTTCACATAGACTATCTCAAAATGTACATAATTGCCTTAGTTACTCTGAATATCTAAGCCTTATCAAGGTATTCTTGACAACATAAACAATTCTCTCCATATAAACAACTCTGCCACATATCAAATAAGTTCACTCCCATTTCATTGATCTAAAGGTTTCTGTAACACATATTATGATTTCCCTATATTAGCTATATTTTAAAATGTAGTTTAAAAACAAAGGTATATAAGATATTATCATTTTATAAAACAGTAGCATTAGTCAGGTTCCCAAAATTCAGCTGAAAATACCAAGTTTACTTTTGTACAATTCAGCTATAGCAGAGTTTTCAACCTTTTTTATCTCACAGCACATTTAAACTATGTTGATCAAAAATAATAAAGCAGTTTTAAAAAAAGAATATATTTACTGTGCTTTGAACTTCTTTCAAAAATAATTTAATTAATGATCTTTAAACTTTTTTACAGCACACCTAAGATCCTCACATGGCACTTCAGTGCGCACACCAGTTGAAAATCACTGAGCTATAGATTTTCCTCTTTAATGTGAGAAAACACAAACCTTTTTATACTCTAAGACCAATTCTTCCCCAGCAAGCAGTACAAAGAGAAAAAGGCATTTCCTCTTCCTTTAAAAATGTACTTTCAATAGTCAGATACAATATTTTTCTATTTCTATGCTCTTTGGTAGATCTTTCCACACTAATACCACATTAACCTGTCCTCATTGAAAAATGTTGAAGGTCATGAAAATGACTATTTAATATATTTCATCCATATTTTCATTGTTTCAGGTAGGACTATAAATCTGTATTCTATTACTCTGTTTATTTGGACGTATAAGTCTCAAAAATATTTCTTAACTTAACAAAACAATAATAAACTGGATTTAAGGGAATACTAGATGACAAAATTCAAAGGGAATTGTCATGAGCTGCATCATAGATGGAGATGCATTAGAAAACATTTATTTGGCTGATTAACATAAGTCCCAAGCTCTAAACTCAAAGAAGATAGAGCTCAAAAGAAGTTTGGCAGAGATATTTGGACTTATCATAACACAATAAAGGAAGTGCATGGATTATAAACCTCATGCCATTCGTTAAATTTCAAAAATTATCTTCTTAAGCAGCCAAAATAGGAGTCCTGAACCTTTAATCACATTATCAGCAGAACATTTTCTTAAAGGCAAACAATGAAACATAGCAGAATTTGGATGGAGATTAGCAGAAACATGATGTACCTTGAGACATTTAGAAACTTTAGAAAAAGTATTATAAACAGTAGTAAAGTTTAGAAACACACTGGTTGCTATGCATATGGTTGGGAGCAAAGGAAAGGAATAGAAAGATTTATTTTTTGTAGTGACTATCCAGACAACTTAAATTAATAGTCTTTTACTCTGTCTCTGTCTCTGTCAGGGATAACACTTATAAGACGTTAGTGCCAAATACAGTAAATTACAATCGAGATGATATTTATCTTATCTTATTGTAATCAAGAGTCTTTTCTCAGATAGAGAGAAGTACTGGATAAGTAAAGTACATACATTCTGATTTACGACAAAAAATTTGACTTTGCTAGAAATTGTTCATTCAGGGTTTAGTATAATTAAGGCAAACCCTATCCATAAGGAATAATGGGGAAGAAGTAAAAATTATTATAAAATTCTTCACATGTGCAAGAAAAAGTCTGTAGATATTGATTAAGTCAATGTTCAGAAAAAAATACACATTTAAATATATGTGCTCCAAAATAAGGTTTTTGGTAAAATTCAGATTAAGCATGTGTCATTTTCTCTTATTCTTGATATCTCACTAAAATAATAAGAATTTAAAAAACACAACCCAGAATTTTAAGGAAACCATAAAGAAGAGATAAATTTCAGAATTTCAAAAATAATAATTAGAATTAGAAATAAATATTAGTACTGTTCTTAACTAATCAGATAAGCTACAATATAGGTGCTTTATAAGTTGGATTCCCGGTTTTTTGAAAAGGTCAATAAAATAGACAAACCTCTGGCTAACCTAACCAAGAAAAAAAGAGTAAAATCTCTAACCTCGTCAATCAGAAACGATAAAGATGAAATAACAACAGACCCCCTAGAAATTCAAAGAATCCTCAATGAATACTACATGAAACTCTATTCCCAGAAATATGAAAATCTGAAAGAAATCGAACAATACTTGGAAGCACTCCATCTCCCAAAACTTAGCCAGTATGAAGTGGAAATGTTGAACAGGCCCATATCAAGTTCTGAAATAACAGCAGCTATACAAAATCTCCCCAAAAAGAAAAGCCCGGGACCAGACGGCTTCACATCAGAGTTCTATCAAACCTTCAAAGAAGAACTAGTACTTATATTATTCAACCTTTTCCAAAGCATCGAAAAAGACGGAATACTACCCAACACATTCTATGAAGCAAACGTCACCTTAATTCCTAAACCAGGAAAAGACCCAAAAAGTAAAGAGAATTATAGACCAATATCACTAATAATTAACGATGTTAAAATATTCAACAAGATACTAACGAACAGAATCCAATAACACATCAAAAAAATTATTCACCACGACCAAGTAGGTTTTATTCCAGGATCTCAAGGATGGTTCAACATACGTAAATCTATAAATGTAATTCATCATATAAACAAATCAAAAAACAAACACCACATGATTCTCTCAATCGATGCAGAAAAAGCTTTTGATAATATCCAGCATCCCTTCATGATCAGAACACTTAAGAAAATTGGTATAGAGGG
>CAUYQV010020229.1:0-31776 GCA_963574575.1 Galagoides demidoff | reverse complement strand
AGAGTGCCATGGCATCACAGCTCACAGCAACCTCCAACTCCTGGGCTCAAGCGAGTCTCCTGCCTCCACCTCCCAAGTAGCTGGGACCACAGGCGCCCGCCACAACGCCTGGCCATTTTTTGGTTGCAGCCATCATTGTTATTTGGTGGGCCCGGGCTGGGGATTCGAACCCGCCACCTTAGGTGTACGTGGCTGGCACCTTAGCTGATTGAGCCACAGGCGCCGAGCCTAGTATAGATGTCTTAACACAATAGAGTATAAATAGTATACTCTATTAGAGTATAATAATATACACAATAGGGTATAATAGTATCAATAGATCTAGAGTATAAATGTCTTAACACAATAACTAAGGAAATGAGATGAAGTATCTATTAAAAAATAAAGATCACAATAATAAAATTAGCTTTTCACAATAATACAATTGCAAATATTTTATATTAATTGATGCTGTTTATTTGAAGATATTTCTTGGTTGTTTTCTGATACATTTTATTATTTATGAGAAGACTACTCATTTGAATGGTCCTTTCTTTTTATCATTAAATATATTTTTTCTTTCATTTATAATTTAACGTTAGTGTATCTTGCTAAACATTAATATTATTAGTTTATCCTTTGTAAAAGTAATCTTTTATATGAGGTCTCTGGATCTTCCTCAGTCTTGGACCTTTCTCAAATTACTTCTTTCTCATTTTCTTTTTTTGAAACTCTTAATAGATACAGTCTGGTATTAATTACTGTTGGGCCAGTCTTATCTAGCCATACTCTGTGGATAGCAAAAAGTGCAGTTATTTTTCAGGCACAGAACTGAGAAATTTCAAGTTATGCAGGCAAAACATGCACATGTGGGAAGAAAAAAAAATACTTATCTTGACCTCAAATAACACTTGGAACCAAAAACTAAAGGTTTGCTCCTTTCATTCAAAGATAGAAACAGGACCAGAACCTGAGTGCTAGAATACTTTGAAAAACGGAAACCTTTGTCTAGAAATGTCCAGTCATAGAATACCTACCCATGTTTTACTATGATTTTGCTTGATGCCCTTCCAATAAAAACCTGTCTCACCTGTCCTTCCTGACCCCCAAAGCTTGCTCCAAACCCTACAACAGAGAGAGTGATTTCCTTTGTTAGCAGCTTTGTTTAGCGGCTTTCCAATTAACCTTTTTCTCTACAGAGTCCAATCCCTTGATGTTCGGCTTAAGATAAATTATTTGCTAAATGTCAAATAGAAGTGCAAAGGGAGCCTGTGGCCCACTGTGGTCTTGACTAGCCTCCCAGAGTCTCCTAACTCCCATGAGAACTTGGTGTTATGTGTTTTGGGATTTTTTTGTTTGAGACTGGTTCTAATTCTTTCTCCTTCTGTTGCCAATATTAGACTGCAGTGGCATCATGTCAGCTTGCCATGATGTCACATTCCTGGGCTCAAGTGATCCTCCTGCATTAGCCTCCCCAGTAGTTGTGACTTTATGGTTAGCCGCTATACTTGACTAATTTTTTAAATTTTCTTTCTTTCTTTCTTTTTTTTTTTAGAGACTGGCAATCTCTCTGTGACTTGGTTGGTCCCAAAGCCCTGGCCTAATGCCATTCTCTTGACACTGACTCTGAGTTTGATTTAGTCACACTGGGTCTTCTTCTATGGCCATTTCTTAGTATCATCTATGTTTTTTCTATGCTTTTTTTCTCTGTAGATGCTGATTCTCAGTAGTTTCTTCAGATCTATATTTAATATTTTTGCAACTACATATATCTACTTTATTTAAGTATTAATAGGAGTGTAGGCATATGATTTTTGTTTTCTTATCTATGTTTTGATATAATATTCATTTGTCTATTTATAGAATATTTGAGGTGTTCTTATGATTTTTATTGATTTTCATCTCATGCTTTATTGTGTTAGACATTTCAAATATGACTAACAAACCTACTAAACTTCTTTATATATGAGCTACCATGTCCAGTTCTTCTTTTCCATGTGATGTGGACATTCTCGTCTGGGTCCGAGTGTTTGCTGAATCATCCTTCTGGAGGCTTGTTTCCTCGAAGACATTGTTTGATAAAAGTTTTGTCCTGTCAAAGGGCTTTTCCTACTTAAGAACCTATTTTGAGATTGATTTCTCAATTTCTGTACCACTTTAGAGATATTAGCTATGACCCATACCCAAGTACAATGGAGTACTCATTTCCATATTCTTAATGGTGGGACAGGCACAGTGGTTTATGTAATCCAGCACTTCACAAGGCAGAGTCAAAGGAACAGCATCTTGACACTGAGTGGATATTTTCACTATGGATTAGTTCTTTGTATGTATCAACTACTTAGCATTATCTCAGTTATTATCTTTGTTTACAGACCTCTCATCCCATACTTCATACTTCTTGAATATAAGATCTCAAAGTGTTTTGGGGGAATTCCTAAAGGTCCTTAGATGTTTGCAAAATTGTAAGTATGTTCATTCATTCTCCCGTGAGTATCCAACAAGTCTTCTTCATGATATATGATATCAAATTAGAATGAATACAAGGTGCTTTGTTTTGAGCACCCAGTTTCTTCAAAATGCTAACTTTTGAGTTTCTTCTTTCAGTATTTTATTAGAAATTTTTCTTTTCTGACTTTGCCTCTAGAATTCATTAACTGTTTATCCTCCAAAATTTTTAAATGTGAGAAATTGGAGAGGGAAATCAATTTATCAGTTCAATTTGCTGATAATAGGCACAGGAACTTGTATTACTTCCCTCCTACAATCTAGTTCCATCTTTGTTTCTCCAGTGTTAGTAGCTTTCTGTGTTGGTGCCCTAATACTAACTACAAAAAAAACTTAAAGTAAATTTAGTTTCATTTATAAAGCTTCTTTCATTAATAATGTCTTTTTCAGAATTTTAGGAAAATATTTTACTCAAAGTTTTAATCCTTTATTCCATCTCATGCATGTAGGGACTTAATTACATTTTAGATCAAGAGGACCAAAATTGGTTTCAGAAACAAAAGAAAAAACACATAGATACTACAAAAACTCTTTACTCTTTTCTTTTTGAGAAATAGAAATCACCACCAGGCTTGTTATTACATGACATTGATATGATTTTAGTGTTTGAGTTTCAATTATATGTCTCTCTAGCAGGGTGGAGGATCATTACCCTGTCAGCCCTTTGTTTGACACTGATGACCCAGGAACTTGCTCCACTATTTAGAATGTCAAGGTGATTCACAAATGATAAAGCTGAGACAGATTGGCTTTGCACAGTTCTGCTTCTTTTCAACCAACTGTAGGTGATGGCGTGCTCAGTAATTTTTGTGGAGAAGGAAACCAGAAATAGAATTATAAATCATCCCATTTTTCCAGACAGATTTGTCACATTTTAAGCATTGATAATTTTTAATCTTAGTAAACCACATAGCCAAGGAAAACCAGAATAATTGATCATCCAAATTAGATCATAATCAGCAAGGACTACTATGTAAGGCAACAATCACACTGTTCATCAAATGATATTTAGAAAAATATCAGGGTTCTTTTCCTGTAATTCATTTGAACCCTGTTGAGTAGACAGAATTCTGAAATATCCTTCAAGGTGACATCCCCGTAGAGTGGGTGGCGTCTGTGAATATAATTGGGTTTTAACTCCCATGGTTATACTACAATGTATGATAAAGGAAATCTTTTTTCACATATAATTAAGGTCACATAAATCATCAGGGTTTGAGATGACCTAATAGGGTGAGGTCTTGAAAAAATAGAAGATATTCTCCTATGACCTTAATGAACATAAACAGACATATTCTGAAATTCCTAAGAGGGCATGTGGCAAGAAAATGCAGGTGGCTTCTAAGAGATGAATGTGTTCCTTGGTCAACAGTTAAAAAAATCAGGACATTAGTTTAACAACAAGGAAATACATTCTGTGAACAATTTTTGAGCTTGGATGCTTACAACTGCAGATGACACCTTGATATTTGCCTGGGGAGTTCTGATCAGGAAACCCAGTTAAACCCTGTCCTCAGACTCCTGATCATGGAATTTGTGAAATATTATGTTTGTTTTATTTTAAGATGTTAAATGTGTAGTACTTTATTATGTAGTTTCAGAAAACTTTATCCCTTGGATGTATTAAATTTCCAGAGTTGACCAACTCCCCACTTGACCACCTCCTTAACTTGATCTAATTTTCATAGACTGCACACACATTATATTATGTATCAGTACAATAGGCCTCGTTGCTTATGTTGACCACCTCCATATGTTGATCATTTTGTTACAGTCCTTTGGGTGGTCAACTAAAAGAGATTTTGAAGCATTTGCAATGCTGGTCATGAACCCTGCTTTTGCTAAAATTTCATTGCAAGTACTAAGAATTGTTTTTTTATACCATCTTAAGAACCTTCTATTTATAGCTGCTGCTGGGAATCACATGCTATTGTGCAGAGGGTGTGGTAGATTAGAGATGTTATAATATATATTTAACATTCTGAGTAAAAAGAAGCAAGATAAATTGAAATTGGCTTTCACAACCCTATTTATAAAAAGATTTCCTTTATCATACATTATAATATAACCATGGGAGTTAAAACCCAATTATAATATCGAAAGATTTTACCTTCAAATCTTTTAAAATGCAATTTTTTCAAAAATTGCTGATAGTGTTGCTTTTGAGAATTGGTGCTATTTTGGAGTTATCCAGAGATGTGCATAAGCAAAGTACCATTCTTTGGAGTATGGCTAGGATGGAGGGCTATCACTTGAACCAAACCAAACCAAAGAAGCATTTTGTACAGTGCAGTAGACCAGAATAACAACAGCTAAAACAAGAAAACATAATCTTAATGATCATGGCCTGAAATAATTTTTCTCAAGCTATGGAGGTCCCAGGAATCAAATGAAAACAAAGTTGACTTCCTTTTCTCCTAAAAGGGATTAAATAATCACTCGAAATGCTGTCCTTCTGCTTGAAACTTTGATAATACTTGTTACCTACCAAATACTGCAAAGTACCACTCATTAATGGAAAGCCCTGGTGAAAAAATATAAGAACAAGATGGGAGAATAGGAGTTGCAAATACATGATTCAGTGACTGGTTGGAATTATAAATTTTTTGATAAATGAATATTTGTCACAGTTCTTGGTAAAAATTCTACCTGTACCTTTTATTTATTCTTTGATATTTTTTATTATTTCGTTAGTTACTTAGTGACTTAGTTATTTTTGGAGACACAGTCTCACTCTGTTGCTCAGGCTAGAGTGCCTGGCATCAGCCAAACTCACAGGAACCTCATACCCCTGGGCTTAAGCCATCCTCTTGCATCAGCCCCTTAAATAACTGGGACTACAGGTCCCTCCCCCCCAAAAAAATACATGTGGCTAATGTTCCCATTTTTAGTAGAGACCAGGTCTTACTCTTGCTCAGGCTGGTCTTAAACTCCTGAGCTCAAGGGGTTACCTCACTTCTGTTTCCAACAGTGCCAGGATTATAGATGTGAGCCACCACCCCTGACCTTGCTATATTCTTTCAAATCTTGATATTTCTCTGGGTGAGTCAAAATTGAAGCCAGAAATTTACAATGATTTTTTGATGACCCCTCATAAATTCTGAAACTTAGGCACAGAAATATTTGATAATTTAATACAAAACAAAACTTATATACATGACTGAAATGAGATTCAAATCTAGGCAGTTTGACTATATATAGTATCTTCACTGAGTAATCTATGAAAATATTGAAAAAAATTTGGAATGATGAAAGCATGACAATCTTCCAAAGAGAATAAAGAGGAGACAATAATTAGATAAATAAGAAGACAAATTTTCCAAGAACTAGGAAAATAAAAAGATCTCTGATTAAAGGGCCTGTAAAGTTATATAGAATCGAAGTTGTTAAATTTGAGTAGATGTAAAACAAAAGAAAATTGCAAGCCCCTATGAAAGAGAAGCATGGGTCTTAAGAAAAATCCGTAGGTACCGTATTCTTGCTAGACTTCTCAAAAGCAACATAATCAGAAATTGTAAAACATAATTTTCAGAGAAAATTTTCAGTTTAGAATTTTATATGCTGCTGAACTATCATCATTTAAGACTGATTCACTACTGCCAGGGTTCATGTTTCTTTGACTTGCAAGAAGTATAAGTAGCAGTCCTGCCTGCTGTAACCAGCAATATACAGTTGATTTCAGAGAGATACGATTTCTCCACTTTCATTTAGAACATAACAAATTTTTATACCAAAACAGTTTTATTAATGAATTTGTTAAATCTAAAAATTGGATGATAGTGTGTTTAGTTTAGTTGAGCATAAAGAAAAGGCAATCCCAATGCAACTAGAATTGATTGGAATCATTTGTACAAAAGCTATTTAACTTGTCAGCAGTAGCATTTCACTTAGAATCCTGCATATTGTATGCACACTGTGAATTTAATAGAGTCTATTTCCTCTTATAAAATGAGTAGAACCGACTTCAGAGCTGACATGCAATTAATGAAGGATGTATTTATATATAAATTAGTATGTTTTGTTTGAATTTACATGCCTGGTATTAATGGTGCACTATATTAAATTAAGCAGAAGTTACCTTAGGTATAACTACTTAATCGTCCATCACATCTTATCTGGCACTCAAAGTACGTGATTAGCTATAGTGTTTTATTTTTTTATATGTAACTCCAAGTATAATACAAATCTGAGGTTCTTAAGATTATTATTTGTTTTTGAGAATTCTGTCAAATATTTTGAAAAACTTATTTCCAAAGTAGGTAATACCCTCTGACATCTTGTTAAAACAAAAATTGTAAAAGATTATTCTTGATCCTCACATCAAAAATCTATAATTCCATGGAGCATTGTTTAAATATAGAAGTATAAGTAGCATGCAAGTATAGTAGCACTATATATCATTATTTTATATAGTAATGCAATTACATATTTAATATTTAGAATATAGAAATTTAACCATTTACTTAAGTCTTTATCTTTATTCTTACATTCTTTATATATCCAGCAACATGCCTTTGATAAAAAGCAAAACACTAATTGAAGAGGATGTGGACAAACAGTATTTGCTTACTTATGGATTTGTTGCTTTTAAACTTAGTAAACAAAACACTTAGAGAAATTTTGTCCTGGCTCAGCGCTTATAGCTCAACGGCTAGAGCACCAGCCAGATACACCAGGGCTGGTGGGTTAGAACCTGGCCCAGGCCTGCCAAACAACAATGACAACTACAACCAAAAAAATAGTCAGGCATTGTGGTGGGTGCCTGTACTCCCAGATACTTGGGAGGCTGAAGCAAGAGAATCGCTTAAGCCCAAGAGTTTGAGGTTGCTGTGAGCTGTGATGACACCTCACTCTACTGAGGATGACAAAGTGAGACTCTGTCTCAAAGAAATAAAAGAAGAATTTTTTTTCTTTATTATTTTATTACTTCTTACACATAACTCTTGCAAATTATTTAAAGCAAAGCCCCATAGTAAAATTATAATTTTTATGTATAGAATAGTTACCTCAATTTAATAAAAAAGATAAATCTTTAGGTAGAATATACAATTTCTAGTAAAGTCATCACTGAGGTTCTATTACTCTCACTAGTCTATACACAGTTGCTACTATATTAAAGTTATAATATTCAAGTATATTTGACTTCTGCTTTGGACTCTAAGGAAGAAAAACACAATGTCTTCCTCATTATTCTATCCCAACACTTCATATAATATATTGAAACATTTAGTAAATATTCAATAAACTGAATTATCTTATGCAAGAGGGGGACATCTTTAATACTTAGAAAATGAACAAAAGTAATGGTCGGTGAAAGAGAACTGAAATAAACTTGAATTTATATTTTAAACCTTAGGAGAGATAAAGAAGAAATTTATTATGATTTATATGACATTATTATAGTCTTCATAACAATATATATTAGGAAAAGAATACCCCTTTGTCAAGTTTACTTAATTTAGTAAAATTATATGTAATATAATATATAATATATATTTACTATAAAAATTACTTTTAAAACCAGAGTGTAATTAGGAAAGTCTGTTTAACTTAAATTAAGAAGTCTCATGTACAGAGGGTGCCAAAATGTACACACATTTTAAGAAAGGAGAAAACTATATTAAAATTGTTATATTCAAATATGTTTGATTTCTGCAATTACAAGAGGTGCTCAAATGTGACTTGTACTTATCTTTGTTTGCAGTTTATATTGAATTTTAATGCAGTTTTTTTTCTTTCATAAAATGTGTATGCATTTTTGACACCCTCTGTAAATTCAGTAAATGTACCAAGAGGCTACTCTTTATGGGAACAATGCTGGACAATGAGAATATAGAAATGAAGGCACAGTCTACCCTTCAAATCCTCTCAATGCAATTTTAAATATCAAAACCAAACTTTGAGAAGAATGGAGATTATTTCCAACATGACAGTAATAAGTAACATGTGATGGTAATATACTTTCTTGGTTTTGTGAGCACATCATTCTTACACTAAAGGGATACTTAAAATAAGAGTTAAAAATAACAAAATCATTATTCACATAATAGGGTGTACCAATGTTATCTTCAGGGGTTTGCGTCTTGAGATAGGCCACTAATGCTAAAGGGCAAACACATGACCAATTTTGTAAGAATTCATACTTTCCCTTACTACATTTGTAAATGTCTATAATTTTCTTAGCCTTAACTCAGACTCTGAAACAAGTGATCCAAAAGTACTATATAAAATGTTCTTCATAATTATCAGTTTCATCAATTTTATATCAGTAAATGCTAAGATGAGAGACTACAGATCAAAACAAGCATTTCTAAGTTTAATTTATTTCAGAGAAAAATTGTTAAAATTTTTAACAAGTTTAGAATAAGACTAAATTAAAATTGCAACATGTTTGCTGAGCAATGAACATGTCCATTTTCATGGACAATTCTTTGTACTGAATTTTATAGCAAATAAAATAGCACAATATTAATACCTAATACCAAAAATATCTAAAAAGAGTTAAATTATTTAGAATATACCAAGTCTTAGGGTGCATCTCATCCAATATTTTTAATATTATTGTGTCCATGTAAAAGGAACATTTTGATGAGTCTAACAAACACACAGCCATGTAGTCACAGCAAAATTAATGGATGTGTTTAGTATGAGCTATGTGTCCCTATAGTATTAATTTAGCATCTTTCTTGAAGGAATTTACATTATTTATGTATAGCTAGATCTATTGATCTATATTTCTTTCCTCTCATTAAAATGGTAAGGTGGCTTTATTAGGGTGGTCAAATCATTCATTTTCTAAATTGCTTTGGAAATTCTAGGTGACCAATTTTAGAATGAACTTTTCAATTTATCAAAAAAATAGGCTGGCTCTAATTTTTTGAAGAATTTTATTGAATGATTAAATTTATTTAGCATCTCACTCTTATAGAAATAAAATTTAACGTGTGGCCCAAAGTTGATAGATAATATTTTATGGAGAGAGCCAAATTATTTTATATACAAAGCAATTTATATTTTGTACATAAAATAGTCTGTGTTTTGTATATAAAATTATCATTTTATATAATATATAAGTTACAAGTGAAAAGAGGTTTTCTTGAAACCAATAGTTTATAATCAACAGTTGAATAAAATATGATTTATAGATGTGTGCAGCAAAGGGATATATAAAAAGGCACAATATCTAATAAAGAGTTTTTGAGTTAAAAGAAAATCCAGAAATTAAGGCAGTGTTTGGGGCTCAAAGAAGTAGGACGCTGATCCCATATACCAAAGGTGGCAGGTTCAAACCCAGCCCTCATCAAAAAAAAAAAAAAAAAAAAAAAAAAAGAAAGAAAGAAAGAAAGAAATACCAGATATTACCTACATTCTACAAAATTTCATTTTACAAGAAATATTTTAGCTATTATATATATTTAGTTTGACGGATTCCATATTATATTTTGTGAGACAATATTTTATATTTACTTATCACCTTCAGTTTTACAAATGGGTAAAATACTACATCTGTATGAGTGTGTGTATTCAAACACAAGAGTATCCTTGCATTTCATAAGTTATTTTTAACATTTTAATGACAAATTCAACAGTAGGTTTCATAATTCCAAGTAATATCATAGGTATTTCTGTGTTGTAATTTGTATTAAATAATAAAGGGGGATCCATTTTTTTTCTGGCCGGGGCTGGGTTTGAACCCTTCACCTCCAGCATACAGAACCAGTGCCCTACCTTTTTGAGCCACAGACACCACACATAAAGTGATTTCTAATGGGATACATTCATCCGTGGTTTTTCTAAGTGTATGTTATCAAGTGATAAATTCCTTTGTTCCAAAACTAAGAAATAAATGCTGCATGCAATATTTAAATTTATACTTGAACTAGTAAGCACAGTTGAATATTTCTGAAAATTGTTATATTTATATACATTTACATACCTCTAGTTTGGAAATCTTTGGCTTAACTACATGTCTTTTCACTGACACTTAACTTTAACCACCAGAGGAAGTCATTAGAGGAGGCAAAGAAAATTGTACTAACATTAAAAAGGAAAGCTACATCACTACCACTTCTTCCAAGAAGATTCAGTTTAAATCTTAGTTTAAATTGTGTTGTTAATAGTATAATTAATATTACTGAGAGATTTGTAAGTCAACCTCAAGCAAGATCATTTTGCAATCATTTCTGAACTGAATTCTGAATGCATGAATGAGCCTATAGATAAATTATAAAATAAATAAATTATAAGGAGTCCTATTACATAAGCATGTCTGTCTCTTTGGTTTCCTGCATTTGACCTACTTTTCATTAAGGTCTCCGCTGTGTATCTATTGCTCCCTTTCTATTCAAGGCATTCATGACACTTTTAGCCATTTATAACATCCCTTACCTTTCTGCACTTAATGATATTGTACGGCTAAGTTGAAATCAACTATAAACTCCATACAATGCCTTTTTGAAAGCCATAAAAACCTATATTTAATGTGATCATGTCCGTTTTACTTAGAGTCATCTACTTAAGTAGTTTCATAATTTCTCCTAAATTAATGTATATATCTATGTGTCATATGCAAGTACTATCACAAACACTCTACTTAAATACCAGACTTTTGATTTTTGTTTAATTTTCTTTATGCTTTATTGTGTTGTGTTTCAGTCTGATATTCTGGTTAGCAGTTGTATTTCTGTGAGAATGTTGGGATCTGATTTATAAAGTTAGAAGGACACATTATCAGTGAGATGCACAGGTTTGGGTTTCAGTTCAGATCCTCCTCTCTGCTCTCAGATGAGCTGCTTCTTACAAACCAGATTCAGGTTCTCTGCCTGCAGACAGCAACTCTCCAGGACTCTGATGTAGGAACAGTTACCTGACTGCCACCGAAAAGATTTTCCAAGTGTAACTAACTCAGGCAGAGTTTTAACAGGACTTCTGTTTGCAGTCTCATATTTTACTCATTTTTTTTTCCTCTGAGGCATCTGGAAGTTTGTGGGTTCTGAGTCTCTGGAATTCCTCAAACAAAATTACGGTTTTCTCCCTGTCATTATATGAAATGCATCCTTCTCTTCCCTGGTAACTTGGTTATCATTTGTCCATCACTTTCCCATCTTAAGAATTCTCATGACAAGGTTTTTCTTTTCATTGCATTATGCCTGCACATATTCTCGTTTCTTTATCTCATTTTACTGAGGATCAGAGGGGTTCATGTATGTCTAAAAAGATTTTTTATATGCTTACATAGTAAAAATAATAAAGATTGGATCTCTTCTTTTAACATATTTTTTTAGGGTACAACATTGTAAAATACAGATGCAATGTTATACTTTAAATCTCTAGCGCTTATTTATCTCATTTGCTGAAACTGTATATCCACCGAGCATTCACTGCTTGCTTCCCCCTCCCTCAGCCCCCGGCAGGCAGGATTCCACTCTTTATCACTGCAGGATGTGATAACATCATATAAGGAGTCACATCACATTTGTTCTTCTGTGACTGGCTTATTTCACTAAGCATAATGCCTTCCAGGTTCAGCCATGCTGTCTCGTATGCCAGGGTTTCTTTTCTAATGCCAAATATTATATTGTAGTGTACACTGGGTTTTATTTATCCATTTGACCATAGTTGGACATTTTGTCGTTTCCACATCTTGGCTATTGTGCATATACTGCAATGAACATGAGAGTGCCAATATCTCTTCCAAATTTTTATTTTAAATCTGTTGGAAGTATGCTTAAAAATAAAACTGCTAAATCAAATGATAGTTCTGTTTTCCCCAGAAGCTGTATGTACCATTTTACATTCCCACCAACAATGCATGAGTTACAGTTTCTCCATATTCCTGACATTTCCCATTTCCTTTCTATTTTATTTTATGTTTTTCATTTTACTTTATTTTATGATAGTCGTCTTAAATGATCTAGATAATATCGCATTATGCATTTGATTTGCATTCCCCTATTATTTAGTTATGTTGAGCATATTTCATATTCTTTTCAGTCATTCATATATCTTCTCTGAAGAAATGACTATTTAGGTCCTTTTGATACAGGGCAAGTGCACCCTCACTTGTTCAAAGCCAGGTGTCTAGAAGGCCATGCTGCGCCTTCCACGTCTCTGCACCAGTGGTTTTAGTGGAGGAGACCAGGGGAGGCCAGAGCTGGAGAACCGAGTGACATAGAGAGGGCTAGTGCCACAGAAGCCCGCAGGCCCCTAGTTAGTTGAGGGAGATCGCGGCACAGCCCAGGATGCTGCAGCTGCCAACCCCAGAACCACCCTTGGACCGAAAGCACCCTCCTCTGGCTGTACTACTACCCTGTGAGCATTTTACAGGTCCAAGGGTGATACAGGGTTCCCCCACTCAGGAATGAATAGGGACCCCCTCATTTTGGAGGCCTCAATTTCATGCACGTTTCCTAGGCTGGGACAATTTGATAAATGGAGTGTATCCATTCATTGATGCATTCCTTCATCCTCCCCAGCATGAGTCGCCAGGACTTGGTGACAAATGAATTCATATGCATTCATTTGCCACCGAGTCCTGGATAAATGCAACTACAAAGGACCCATGTGACTTTATATACCCCAGAGAACCCAGTCAGAGAAGAGATTTTTTTTTTCTAACATTGGTTTTTCCATCTGCCAGAAGGTCTGATGCTTTTTCTGTTTTTTTTTCTGAAAAATAAATCCAGTTGATACCGGACAAAGTGGCACCCCAGCCAGCTCAGCAGGGATGGAGGACCTGCTGCCTCCATCTTGGCTGGCGGCGGGCAAAGGAACCAGCAGGCTGGAGAAAGTGGAGGGAGCTTTTCTCTTCCACCTGAGGCTCCAGTAGCAAAAAAGACCCGACCCAAGCAGGGGGAAACACCGGCGATTCCTTCAGTGCATCCCTGATTGGTCCATTCTCAATCCTACTCCTGATTGGTCTATTATAAAGTAGACCAATCAGCTCAGCTTTCTGCTCATTGGACAACTGCCCCTATATAAACCCCTGAGTAGAGAACCTAGGGGCAGATCACTATAGAAGAAGAGGAAGAACTATAACACTTGTATCTTGCTCTGCAAGGAGGTTTGGCTCTTTGTAAGAGCGGTAACACTTATACCCTGCTCTGCAAGAAGGTTTGGCTCTTTGTAAGAGCTGTGACACTTACATAAAACCTATCTTATCCTGCTCTGCAGGGTTTGGCTCTTTGTAAGAGCAGTAATAATACCTCTGTAAATAAAACTTAACTTAATGTCCATCATGTGGTCCATTGATTCATTCAAAATCAAAAGTCTGGTATCACAGTCTTACTGATACAGGGTGGGTGGCAACCCAGCCAGCCTGGTGGAGCTGAGGAGCAAACCTGCTGCCTCTACCCTGATGATGCTAGTGGGCTGCAGCTGACAGAGGAATCAGATGGTTGGAGGGTAGGTCACGGGGTGCTGTAGCAGGATCCAGTAGCCAGAAGGGCCAGACTATTGCTGTGGAGACAGCTTCCCTCCCACTGCCCTTATGGCTGAGCAGGGAACCCAGAATTCCTAGGCCTGGTCAATTTCATCTCGGTTTCCAAGGCCTGGCCAATTTTAGAAATGGACTGTATCCATTCATTAATGCATTTATTCACCTTGCTTCAGCAGAAGGGATTATATCCATTAATTGGTTACCAAGTCCTGGCCTAATGTAACTACAAAGGATTTACAAGACTATATGTACCCTATACACAAAGAACCCAGAAGGAGAGAGACAGGCACACAGGAAGAGAGAAAGCTCTTTCCTCCCACTTGGGGTTTTCTCTATGCCAGGAGCTTTGGTGTTTTTGTCTCTGTATTCCTTTCTGTAAAATAAGTCCTGTCTTACCACTGATCTGAGGTCTGTGGATTCATTCTTCAAATCACCAAGACCAAGGTGTTGGTCTGCAAATGAAATTCTGGTATCATTACCACAAATCTGTGGTCCATGGATTCATTCTTAAAATCCCAGAGACCTAGGACCTATTGAAGAAGAAATTCCAGTAACACTGTGCTCATTTTTTTTAAAATCAGGTTATTTGGTTTAGTTGTTGTTACTGAATTTTAGGATTACCTTACATATTTTACATATTAATTAAGTCTTTATCAGGTATATGTGCTATAAACACATTCTCCAATTTTTAGGTTACCTTTCACTTTCTTGATCATCTCTTTAGCTGTTCAGACTTTCATAATTTGATGTGGTTACTCGTACATGTATCCTATGTGTCAAATGTAAATCAATGCTTTGTTTGTTGTGTTTTTCATGTCATATTTAAGAAATCATTGCCTAAGTCAGTGCCATTTTTCTTTTAGTATTTCATATATTGAGTCTTACATTTAAATTTTAAATCTATTTGAGCTGATTTTTGTGTGTAAGGGCCCAACTGTTGGTCAGCATGTGTATATCCAATTTTCCCAGGGTCATTTACTAAAAAGGCTAACCTTTTTCTATGTACAATAGCATCAAAAAGAATAAAATACTTAATAATGAGCTTCACAATGAAGATGAAAGTCTTTTACATAGACTTTCACATTGTCACATTGATGAAAAATTTAAAGAAGACACAAATAAATGGAAAGATATCTTATGCTCTTGGATTGGAAGACTTAATATTGCTCAAATGTTCACACTACTCAAAACTTTCTGACGATTTAATGCAGTTTCTATCATAATTCCAATGAAATTTTTATAGCAACAAAAAAAATCCTAAAATTCATTGGACAACAAAAGTATAAAAAAGTGGTGTAAAAGTGTGTATGTTGGGGGGGGAGGGTTGGCATGTCTATTTTTAGATATGTATATAACATAATAAACAGAGTCTATTGAGATACAACATACAGAAAATTAGGCCCTTACATATTTGTTTTAATTTCAAGTTTATGCTAAATATTTTGTTTGCTAATTCCAGATTTGTCTCATTAGTTAAATAAACCTTATATAGACACAATATTAAATACATGCCTAAAGTGTCTTTTCAATCAAGTTGGAATTGAAGTTTTATCAAAATGAGCACTATACTTTTGATTTTCATTTATTTAAGGATTACAATTTCAATGTCAGTTAGGATATGGTTTTTGTAGGAGAGTGACATGTTTGTTCTTTGACCCTTATGTATTTTAATTACTTATTCCATGGGTGTTAGTGCAAAATTTACAATTCTAGGTATTATAATGTTAACAGACTGTTAACAGATCATATGTACACTGGTATAAAATAGAACAAATTTTTGTTTAGTCACACAGTATTTAGATAAGTAAACAACTTGTATCTAAAGCAACCTGCAGTTTTCAAATAGGAATTTGTTGGTTATTTGGTACTCTCACTCTGAATCATACTAATATTTATCGGTACCCATCCATATGCATGTCTAAGTCAAGCTAAGGTTGAGGTAAGATTGGGGTAGGAATGAGGGAATTGAAGACTGGTTTAAGTAACACATACTCAAGTTGGAAAGGATCCTAGATTTTTATCCAGAAGATTTTAGAATTGAGCTCTTTCATGATACTTAAAAATGAGTTTTGTTAATGAGTACACATACTGAAAAATGTTATGAAGACACATTAAAAATGCTAACCAAAAATCCCAAAATATTTATCATGTAAAGGAATAATAAAAGACTTTAAATAAATACTGTTTATAAGGTCAAGATGTAAATGCATTGAATTTGAACTTGTATGGCAAAGGTTTACTTCAACCATTTATTCTTTATAGCCTTGCCACTTGTTGACCCACAACTACTCCAACCCCGTGTTTCATAATAAAATATTTGTTATTATTATTAATTTATTAATATTTGGGATTATTTAAATAAAGAAATCATAAAATTTCATGAGAATTTCAATCGTATTAAATAATAATTTTATGCAAATCAATGGTCTGATGACTGCCTCTGTTTATATGTGTTTATATTCTCTATGATGTTTACATAAATTTTTCAAGATAAAAGTGTGGGTGTACATTCCTGTGCTTTCACACATATATATTAGATGCTTTAAATTAAGAAAAACACTATAGGGCAGCACCTGTGGCTCAAAGGATTAGGGCGCCAGCCCCATATACCAGAGGTTGTGGGTTCAAACCCAGCCCTGGCCAAAAACTGCAAAAAAAAAAAAAAAACCTCCAAAAATTAAAAATATTATAATTAACGTTATATTTCACACATTGAATTCTCCACTCTGATATTGCTTTACATTCAGTATCCATTATTTCTCATAATGCAAAGGAAAAGAAAGACTATGATAAAAATCTTCAAAATCCATATTTAAATCTAATAATTCAAACAGCTCTTAAGGTTCCAAAAATTTTGGAGAGGTACAAGATGAGGAGATGTTCACTCCTGTTCCTGTTCAAAATGGAGATTGACATACAAAATACAAGACATCTTTTTTTTTTTTTTTTAATCATGAAATGGTAAATAACCCGACAAAGACTCCCTGATGCTTGGGAGAAAATGCTTTACGTCTCTCTAAGTGAATTGCCCATCAATTGAGATGACTGTGTGTTCTGGTACAATCCTGTGTCAATTTCCAAGAATGGATTTGACACTAAAACTTCTAGATAAGGGAAAGCTAGCAGAGAAATCTCCCAAAGCTCTAGCGAGCTACAGAGATAGACTAAAGCTTAGTAGCAGCTCAAATGAAGACAGTTCAACATCCAGTATCAAATTTATCTGTACTGAACATTTTAACAGGGTTTCTCGGCCACACAATAAAGTTACAATTCAATTGAAAGAACTGTTTTTTCAGTTAATGGGAAATGGAAAAAAAAACCAAAACTTTAACTCATGTATTTTCACCCTATTTAAACATATTTAATAAACAGTTACTCAAATAATTCTTAGATTGATTTAGATATACAGACTATGACTATTTTAGTCCTGTAACTAAACATGGTATCTTTCTCATGCTGTGATTTGCACTGCATAAATCACATACTTTAATATAATGATTTTTGTCCTTAAAAAATATCTTTCAAACATTTTACTTTTTCCACATTCTCTCCCCTAATCTAGTCCAAATCCCTCTCATACAGCTATCAAATTTAAGCCAGGAAACCAATTGCTAGTAAGAAGATGACTGTAATAAATGCATTATTTATGTTTCATAGGGTAGGGAAGGTACTGCATCCACACTCTTTCCCCAAAAACATCTCTCGATAACATGTGTTAATTTTTATTGACATAAATAGACTTATTGAAATACTGTTTTCATGTGGGCTGAAGATCATTTGTAATGTGATGACAGGGGAGGATGATGAAAGACTGGTTCCTGGGTAAATATATTTTATTTGGGTGCTGGATACCCCAAACCAGGCGTCCTCAAACTACAGGTCGCGGACCACATGCGGCCTACCCAGGACATTTATCCAGCCCGCTGGGTGTTTTTGCCGCCACTGCCTGTCCTGCTTAGCAGCGGACTTGTCCCAGGGCCCACAGTCCGGCCCTCCAACAGTCTGAAGGCCAACGAACTGGCCCCCCCTGTTTAAAAAGTTTGAGGACCCCTGCCCTAATGACACTGATGACCACTAGGTAATCTATGCATGTAAAAATATTGTACGTATGCCCCATGCATTTGTACAGATAAAAAGAAAAAACAAAGTTCACACACTCCACACACATATTATACCAGTAGAAAAAAAATCTACTGTGGTCAAATATCAAAAGCAATAGTTTACTAATTGTTCAAATAAACTTTTAAACTATAAGCCCTATGTTAATTTCCACTTTCAATTTAATAATTACATTTTTAAATATATCTACCCTTTGTTAAGGGATGTGAATGTCAGTGTGAAATTTTTACTTCCTTTTGTGTTTTAAAATCAGTGTATCATTTGTTAAAAAATAAGAATTCATATGCCATTTTCTTTAAGTTTATAAGTATACTTTAAATATCTCATTTTTTATAGGTTTAGGAAATTTAACAATCATGCTTAGGAAAAGTTTACTATGTATCTAATTAAATTTTGTAAATATAATGAACTACACTCCACTATGTTCTTTTTCTGCACTTTAGTGATCTAACACCAAATGTTCTTAAGTTTTTTAAAAATGATCTTAATAGTTTGCCTAAATATTATAAAATGCTTATGAGAATTTTATTTTAAATATTCTAACAAACACATCCTTCCCAAAGAGATATATGGACCTGGCATGCTCCACAAGTTGAATTTATAACTGAAGTAATTTATACCTTCTTCTGAACATTTTTATTTGTTTGTAAAATTTGCTAAATTTTGTTTCATTTTGACATCACTAGTATTGCAACCCAAGAAGTGGCTTGCAGCTCGACAGACTGAGGGTCGCCCTGCACGGGGACTTTGCTGGCCTGCCAGGGGTCTTGCAGACAAAGGGAGAGAAAGCGCTATGAAATTTACACACATACATAGAGTTCTGAACCCTGAGAGACGACACCCTATCAGCCCTCTCTAGACTAACAGGCGCCATCTCAAACTCAGTATCCAAGGCTATTTATTAGAAATTTGGGGGCGTGTATACACAAAGCGAAAAGTGAAAAGACAACAGTTTTATGTTTTAATCAAACAGGCAGTTCTTTCTTCAAGGAAGAACATTTCAGGCTGAGATACTCGCGAGTACTAAGCTACAAATCAAAGAATACCTCGGGGAGAATTTAATGAGGGAAAATTATAGTCTACTGGTCCAGGTGCCTGCAGCTGCAGGGTATCTGTGGGACAATTATCAATTACTTTCTAGATTTATTTATATCCTGTCTCTAAGCTGCTGATCTCTTTCTAGACTTTTCCCAGATTGTTTGCTCTTCTACTGTGCTGGACATTACAACTCCCTTCACCACCCTCGGCATGCACTGCAGTGGGGGAGCTCAAACTCAGGCCATAACCCTCTGGAGATTTCAAGGGGAATTTCAGACTACTCTAGCTTTCACCTACACACTAGTTTAGAATAAATTAATTAGTATTTTTAAATAGAATAACAATGTATTTTACCATGTATTATTATTTCAAATATATTTTTATAAGTATCCAAGATAATTCCTAAACTTAAAAAATATTAAAGACGTAGATTTTTAGTTAGGATATATTTTATGCTTACTTGTATGCATCCTCACAGTGTGAAATCCTTATATTTATACATTATACAATATCAATTAAATGTAGAGTTAGAAATAGAGTTAAATTTAGAGTTAGAAATTCCGAATGTGCTTAGATTGCTTAGAAAGTAGTTTTTTGACCAAGAAATGGGATGAAGAGCAGCAGGGATTTCTCTGTGATCATAATAAGCAGGTCATCCCTTCTACAATCTCTGTGCCATTATAGAATTAAAATTAAATGTCTAAAGTCAGTATTCCTTACACAGTCTAAGTATTTAGACTTCAGTATTCAACGTTTTTAAATCTACTTTGGAGTTTATCACCTAATTAAATAAATGAAGTATAGTAAACCAGACCAGGATACTTTTCACCTTGATTAGTTTTGTCTAAAGAATTTTAAATGATTGGAATCATCTTTCTGATCTTCCAAATTTGTTTCTTTTTTTTTTTTTTTGAGATGGAGTCTCAACCTGTCCCCCTGGGTAGAGTGCCATGGCATCACAGCTCACAGCAACCTCCAACTCCTGGGCTCAAGAGAGTCTCCTGCCTCTGCCTCCCAAGTAGCTGGGACCACAGGCGCCCGCCACAACGCCCAGCTAATTTTTGGTTGCAGACATCATTGTTGTTTGGCGGGCCTGGGCTGGGGATTTGAACCCGCCACCTTAGGTGTATGTGGCTGGCACCTTAGCCGCTTGAGCCACAGGCACCGAGCCCCAAATTTGTTTCTTAGCATATAAAGTAAATAATACAACTTGTACAGTTTGTGCCTTCTTATTATATTTTAGTTATTAATTTGGACATTTTCACACTGGTATATTAAAATACTTAATAAGTGTTTAGTATTAATAAAATTAAAAGGACAATTGTTTCGAATACAACACAATGCCCCTATTGTGCCTATTAGAAATTTATTATTAAAATGTGATTATCTATAATTCAAAGTTTTCAAAAGCTTTCTCCCTCAGACATATATATTTTCTCTCACAGTGACACTGATGTTGAAAAGATAACTAATACTTGCAAATTAGCATATAGACTTTCTAGTAATTAACTGAAGTAGTAATTAAATGAAGCGTATATGCTTCATATTCTCCTTCTTGAAATAATTTTCCATGTTTCCCCTTTCTCCATTCTTAAATATTTATATTTTTTCCCAAATTTCTTTAATTATATCTTCTTTTAAAATTTCATAGTTGCCACTAATTCTCATTTATCACTCCTTGTGCAGATATACATATAGGCACTGAAAGGAAGAGTCATATTTTGATGTGCTCACATTGCTAGTAATAATGATTTAATACGCTTAAACCAATACTCAGTTATTAGTTATAAATAAATTAGGCATTGAATTAACAAAATGATTGCAGATAATGGGTAAAAGGGAACAGGAGAGAAGTGGATCAGAGAAACCCAAAGCCTGGTGCAAAATGCACTGTCAAAGACTTTAAGACTCTGGCGGCTATCTGGGTGAAACTCCACCCCTCCTTCAGCATTACTCCACCACAAGGTAACTGCTCAGGCAAGGCTCACCCTGGCAGAGCTGCCCTCTCAGGGAGAGTGAGTGCTTTAGGGGAGTTAGAGATTGTAGCATGTTTAAACCTCGGTAAAGACAACACGAGTTGCTCCGGAGTAGATAAGGAGAAAAAATAACGCCTTTCTTCTGTCATCTTCAGTCCCTGACTTCAGTCTGAGAACTCAGTCCCTGATTTTTAAGAGCTGATATGGTCTGATCATTCATATCCTGCAGCTGCTATGAGCTAGCCTCATACTCAGAGATAGGTCTTGGTGTTCTCTGGCTAAACCAAAACAATTCTGCATAACATCAATATCAGACAAGCCCCTTCTATGACCATAATTGATCAAGATGAAAGTAAGCACCCTCCTCAACCTATCTGAATGCAGATAAACTGGGACAGTTTCCAGGCCACAATATACCAAAGATACATCTCTCATGGCTAACAAGAGTAGCCATGTGCACTTACCAATTATAGCTTTAGCTTTACTCTCATCTACTTTCCTTATAAATAAGATTTTTTAAAAAAAAAAAAGCACTGCTATAGTCCAGTTTGGGGGTAGAGGGAAGTATAAATAAGACTTTTAAAGATGCCCAATTATAGTTCACCAGTACTTTCTAACAGCATCCCACCCATCCAGAATGAACAAAGTCATGCGGTTACTATGCTCTCAAAACTCACCTATGAAGCCCAAATCTTTTAATGACCACAGTACTGAAGTATTTCATGGCTCCCCATTGGGTGTTCTTCATTACTGTGAGTAATAAATTTAACTTGTTCAATATACGATTTATTTTTAATGTTGTTGTCTTAAAGCCACTGACAATATCCATACAAACAATATACACCAAGTCAATATAATTCAAGCAGAGATATCTACTCTAAGTTAAAATTTGCTTAATTGTCTTTTGCTAGAGGTGTTCACTTATATGGCCCACAAGCACAGCTGTTTCAACATAGCCAAATTAAATAAGTTTTTATCTCCACCAAAGAAGTCCTTCCTCTCATGTTTCTTCTTCTGTTGAAGAAACCCTTTCTAAAGCCAGAAATCCAAGAGGTTGATTTCACAGCTTCCTAACTTACCACATGCAGCGTTCATTTTCTGACTTCTAAATATCTCAGTGTTTTGTGTTTTCACTGCTACTTCTCAAGTTCAAATCCTCATTATTTCTTATTCCAGTACCCATCTGACAACATTAATTTATGTCCAGTAGCATTTTGTTCCTACCACGTTAGATGCCCAAATGATCATTCTAGGAGGTAAAACTTCCCAGGTCACTTCTTTACATAAAATTTGTCACATCCTTCTCAGATTTAAAGGATTAACTTCAAATTCCTTAGAGATTTTGTTTGCCAAATCTGTATCAGTCTTTTGCTTACTTCTCACATTTTATCTCTAGTGATTTACAAAATATAATTAAGAATGGAAGAAAAAGTTTCCATTGTGCTGAGCCGTACTATGAAACCAATTTATAGACACTCACACTTCCCTATGAAAGCTATAGCCCAACTACAGCCCAAGATGAAGGGGAAAGAGGAGGGGGAGGAAAGAGAGGAGAATGGGTAATTGGTGGGACCACACCTATGGTGCATTTTACAAGGCTACATGTTAAATCTACTAAGTGTAAAATATAAATGTCTTAACACAATAACTAAGAAAATACGGTGAAGGCTATGTTAATCAGTTTGATGCAAGAATTTCATATTGTATATAAAACCAGCACATTGTACCCCACAATTGCATTAATGTTCACAGCTATGATTTAAAAAAAAAAGATAATTTTAGACCAGTGTTACTGCACTTTTAACACATATATCTTGCTGTCATTTTTGAGCATACTTCCTAATTTGATTTTCATTGAAGTGTAATTAATATAGAACAAAATTAAAGATTCTGAATGTTCTGTTTTATGAAATTGGACAGTTTTTTCTAAATTTGCGTATCACAACATAAACAAACATTCTTTCTTTTTTTATAGTCAATTTTGCTTTGATCTTGACAATTAATTTCTAATTCCTGTTATATGCAATTAATTTTGGTCGTTCTTAGATTTTTCGTAAGTAGAATATAAACTCTTTGTTATATGTTGGCCTTCTTATTCATTGAATAAAATGAATGGGATTCTTAGTTACTTGGTTGAAAAATCACTTTAATATTTATGTGGGTTCTGTTTTTGGCTACTTTAAACAGTTGAATGAGTTTATTTTTCTTTTATTATATGAGTCTGTGCTATCTTAGTTATCAAAACCCTATGTTAAAACTTGAAGCATTTCAAGCCCACTAATGTCATTTTTGACTACATAATTTTATGATGTATTCTAGATCTTTTGTGGGTTTTCAAAATCAAATTTACAATGAACTTATCAATTTTCTTTAAAAAACAAACAGAAAAACCCTGATAGAATTTTGAGTAAAAATGTATTGGTCACAGTTCCTTAGAGAAACAGAACCTATAGGACATAATATAAATAAAAGAAGAAATTTACTATGAAAATTGGCTCTTAGTATCCAGAGGCAGAGAAGTCCCATGATACACTGTTTGCAAGCTGGCGAAACAGATAAGTAGATAGTGCAGCTCAATTCAAAGCTTGAGACTTAGAATCCAAAGGTGCAGTGTCCACCAGGGAGTTTTCGGACAAAATCCTGTAAGGCATGGGGAGGACACTGGTGCAAGTTCCAGATTCCAAATGCTGAAGAACCAGGCATAGGATGTCCAGGGACAAGAAGAAAGAGGATATCTTACTCTGGAAAAGAGAGCAAGAGCAGAAAGAAAATCTGTCACCCTTCTGTTGCCTGGTTGTCCCATCTGAATCTCCAGCTGGCTGGGGGTTGCCCAGCCACATTGAAGGTGAGTCTTCCCTCCTCAGTGTGTACTAATTAACACATCAGTGTCCTCAGACAATGCTTCACAGACATACTCAGAAATTATTCACCAGCCATCTAAGCATCCTACATCCATCAATCCAGTCAAGTTAAATGAACGATCACAGCAAGCATATTTAATCTATAGAACACGATTGGAAGGATGGATATTGATTCTTTAACCTTTATCTCTTTTAGAATGCTTTAATTGTTTTTATTGATATGTGACTGATGCATATATTTGGGAAAGGGTGCATATGATAACTTGATTCATTTGTATAATTCAATCAAGGTAATTGGGATATACAATTTAAATATATATATTTATGCTAGGAACATCTAAGCTATTCACTTCTACCTATTTGAAAGCACAATTGATTTATTTCAACTGCAGGCATGCTCTTGGTCTTTCAAACTCTAAGCTGATAACTTAACAAGATTGCATCCTCCAATACATGAGCATTATCTATCTTTTTGTCATTAATATTGTGTAGATTTTTAAGGGGGATTTGACTAAAATTTGAAATCTTTACTGCTAATTAGTTGATGCTTTTTGAAGCTATTTTAAATTATAGTTTTTTAATGTTATATTTCAATTGTTTGTGATTATCATATACTGTATTCCATTCTTTTATGTCTTTGCTTTGTCTAGTACATGTTTTTCTTATATATCTTGATCCTGGTATATTTGGTTTTGAGTTGTGTATGTGTACAGTTATTCCATTTTAGAATGATGACAGTTTTGCTTCTGTCTCTCATACTTAATACTTGTATTTATTTTTACTTGTCTTTTTGAACTGTCTGGTTGCCTCAGTATAATGACAAGCAGAAGTGATGAGAAGCTTCTTTTCTTCTTCCCAGTCTTAATGCCGGACCACTCTCTCTCACAGTGTTATGTATGATAGACATTTAGGTTTTGATAAGAATCTTTTTGTAAAATTAAGGTTGTTCCCTTCAATTTTTGTTTCTAAATTATTTTATTATCAGTGTGTTTGAATTTTTGACAAATGCTTTTTTTGTTGTATCTATTACATGATCTTGTACATTCTTCTATTTTATCTCATTTATATGATGAATGACAGTAATTTTTGAAAGTTAAATACATGTTACTTTTTCAATAATACTTAATTCATGATAGTGTATCTTGTTTATTATAAATTGATGATTATAGCCTTTTCTAGTATTATTTTATTGTGGGTTAAATATATATTTATGAGAAATATTGGGCTAAAAGTTTAATGTCTTGGTAATGCTATTTTCTTTTCCTCTAGTTTTGTAACAGGATTTTCCTAATACCAGAAAATAAGTTGGAAAATTTTCCACTTTCCTGTATTTCCTGAAATAGCTGGTATAAAATTATCACTTAATCCTTAAAAAGCTTAAAATTTGGTACAAAATGATTCTGGCTGCTAGTGATATATAAGAGGCCTGATAAAAAATATATGCACAAAACGTATTTATAGCAATATATTCGAAAGCAATGTAAAAAAAAATAAGACAAGTTTCTTAACATATAAAGAAGTTATGAATGAGTATTATAATCAATAGAATCAAAACATAAGTATTCTTATAAACGTGAAAGAAAGAATGAAGGAAGTTATAATAAATGGTACATGAAAGTGTTAAAGATAGTCAAGAAAATGAAAAAAGTACCACATGTGAGCATATGCTTAGACATTTACTGAAGTATCATTTATAATACTCTGAGACTAGAAACAAACTAAATATCCATGAACATGCCCCCTGTCTCCCTCTCCCAGCTTAATTTTCTTTGATATTGACTTCTGTATATGCACTTAAGTGTAGATAGATCAGTTCTAACCTTAATATTTTTAAATTAAAAAAAAATTTAAAGTATCACGAACAAAGAAAGGTTACTATAATTTGACATGTCCGTATCATAAAAGCCATACAAAAGGAAAATAAATAAACCTGAATTACATGTTGGTTATAAATTGAAAATTTCATACAGTATTTTATAAAGATGATAAAATACAAAAGAAACAAGGGAAACAACTAATGGAAATAATAGTTATCTCTGTACCAAATGGAGACAGAGTTATGATGGACAAAGGCTAAACTGGCTTTCAAAGTACAAGCAGTATTTTGTTATTCTCATTGTTGGAAATAAAAATATTCATACATTTTTGTTTTGTAAAATTGGTTCATATATTCTTTGTAAATGTTATATCTCTCTACATACCATCCAGTGTCTTCTTAAAGTGGCCAATGTTTGAACAAGTCTCTAAAACTCAGGTAAGTTATAAAACTTGTTACTGTGTCAGAATTAGAAATAAAACACAATTTTTGGAATCTTTATATTTCTCACCATTAAATCTGTTTCAGGTTAAAAGAGTGATCCAGGTCATTTAAGTGTTGGAGGTCATTAAAAGATCAAATAATTTCTTTACAGGTACTATTTAGCTTTTATTGATATAGGTGTTGCTCTTTTGATGATACTTGGGACGTTCTAACTTAAGATTAATTCCTCATATTAATTGCACCTCCACTGCTTCAGGTTTAGTCCTCTTTCGAAGGGAATGACTAAGTAAAACATTTCATATTTCTGGGTCATGGATCTTTCTTAATGGTACTGGTAAAATAAATGAAACAGGTGGAACAGAATCATATTAGGATGTCATTGATTGTTTGTACCATTCCTTTTGTCACTTGAAAAATAAAAATAAAACTATTACAAAAATCAAATTAAGTGTACATTTTTTAAAAGACCATATTGTTCATGTGTTAATTGATGTGAGTTTTTGGCGACATGGATTAAAAACCACTTTAAGCTGAGTTAAATCTCTTCACTGTATTAACTTGAAAGAATGCCACCGATAAAGGCTTAGTGGTACTTTTCTCAGTCATTAGAGCTAGCTTGATGTTAGAAAAGATATATTTTCCTTTCTCACAACTGACAGAATGGCTTTATTCTACAACTATCCAGCACCTTGTTTCTTGTAAAATTCTCTGTGATTAATGACATGATAGTACCAGTGTCCCGGTCTATGGAGGTGTATATATTTCACTTCCATAACCTCTCCCCTAGGGGGAAAATAGTGTTATAAACTGTACTCTTATCCTAGAGATTTCACTTGCAGCAGTCTTTTATGTATAACTCTGTAGAAAATCTAACTCTCTCCCTCTCTCTCATACACACACACATGCACACACGAGTATGAGTGTATATTATAGTCTGTTTCTGTGTGTATTTATGAATTATATACATGCATAGTGAAAGAGATTATAATATCTCAATTCTTGATCTGTTTTCCATGTTGACTATACAGCAACTCCTCTTTTCTTACCATTCTTGATGCCCCTATTCATCTGATGTGTTCATATCAACTGGCATCTCCCTAATCCTGTTTCTAAAGCTCAGAGTGCTCCTTTCCCTAGGAAATAGATTGTCTAATTCCTAAAAGTATGTTCAGTGGTGTTCCATTTATCATTCATGTAGAGTTTGTTGTGGCAAAGAATGAAATAAAGTGAATTTTTTCATATTGTATATTGGGAATCTTAAGGTATCATTGTTGCATTCAAAATTGTTTCACAATATGAAGCCAGTAGATGAACTAATACACACCTATACCAAAGAAAAACTCTATTCAATGAGGAGTGAGAAGAAGGGGGAGGAGAATGAGAGGGATCAGCATGCTCCCACCTAATGGGAACAAGGTAAGGGTATATGACACATCTCCTGGATGCAGGACACAACTAGAACAGGGACTTCACTAACAAATGCAAACATTGTAACCTAATTATTTGTACCCTCATGTTAATCTGAAAAATATTATTCATTAATTCAAACTGACAAATAAAAGTTGTATAATGTATCATGTAAAGAAAGTATTTCAGATTGTGCTAGGTGCAGATATTTAATAAATATGGAATGAGCTATGTACCTCAAACTATTTTCTATATAATATTTTATTTAATACACTCAATAATTTCAAACTAATGGTCTCTACAGAGGCATTATAAAAAATTGCTAAAACATTTTACTATTTTTTATGTTTAATTTTATTTATGTGTTTCTTTATTTTATTGTTTGCGATTCATGAGGATACAAAGAATTAAGTTACACTGATTGTGCTTGTAAGGTAAACTCCCTCTTGTACTTGTATCCCACCTTGAAGAGATGTGCTATCCACCATTTTTTACAAACAATATACATTAGTACATGTAACAAGTTTCTATTCTTTTCAGAGGGCATGTCCTTTTTATACTGGCAAACTAAAGTCTAATTTGCACAAGGAAAATTTCATTGAATGAGACCTACACATTTTATACAATGTTACATCTTTGAGTTCTATTTTTGTCAGAAAGCCCATTTAAATTAATAACAATTTATCACTTACTTTTTATAATTAATCAGTTACGAATGTGTTGTTTTTACCGATAGTCACTGTTTACAACTTTTATAACTTATATTTATTTAAATGATGTGAAGATTTTATCCTCAATCCAGCATGGTAATTAGAAACATTCTGAAAGATTAGGTGTGAAATAAATTCTTTAAAGTAGGTTTATCTTAATCTAATCTAAATCTTAAAAGAAAAATCAATTTTACTTATGTGTTTATAGTTTAGGTACAAATAGTGAGGTAATTACTCTCATTAGATAATGAAAATTATCTAAAAGCCTATTTGCACACGTTAGCAGATTTTTACTCTACTATTAATGTGAAGAGCATTTTATATATATATAAATATGTATCATATTTAAATAATTTTCATTATACATGCAATTGAATT
The DNA here is from genome assembly GCA_963574575.1 of Galagoides demidoff. Lineage (NCBI taxonomy): Eukaryota > Metazoa > Chordata > Mammalia > Primates > Galagidae > Galagoides > Galagoides demidoff. The sequence continues at coordinate 3,103 of CAUYQV010020229.1, read as the reverse complement.
TAGGTGCCACTTGCCTATATATTTGAGCAGTTGACATAAAGATTAAGCAAGTGATAACTAAATTTGATTACACTGGGGAGGCATTTCAAAATGATATTTGACAGTTACATAAATATAAGCCAGAGAATCTTTTTGAAAAAAACAGAGTCCTTCAAAAGTGAAATTGTTTTAAAGGCAATACAAATTTAGTCCTAGATCACTGATGTCATACCAAAGTGAGAAGTATAGATTTCTTATAATATCTGTTAATGTTTGAACTTGTGAATGAAAAGTTACACAAGAAAAAGGGGGAAAAAATGAAAATAAAAGAGGACATGTGTCTTATAGGATGTCTGTAAAGTGAGAACAGGAAGAAGGAAAGAAAGTGTATAGGAGGAAAAAAAGCAGCATGTATAAAAATATAGAAAATATTTACTAGCATCAATCCTTCCCAAGGATTTTTCATACACTTTGTTATTTAATAATGACAGAAATATCCTGTGACAAATATTATTATTACTTTAACCTTATACATATTTTAGAAAATATGATGTGAATCAATAATGCATCTAAATTTAAATAATTTGAACAAGGTTTAGCTGGAAATGGATTCCAGACATTGACCTCTAACCCACTTTATCATGCTGCTTTGATAGTATTATCTGAAACCAATGCAGGAGGAGATTTTAATGAAAGAGACAAAACATGTCCAATAATGTAAAATTAAAAAAAATTATGATTACAAAATTATAAAAAAATGAAAGCACATTTCTTATTTTCACAGGGAGCTTTATTACATTGATAGGCAAAAGAATTATCTAATTTGGGAACTAAGTATACAGGGAAGGCATTTGCCCAGTAAAGACTTTTCAGTAAAGTTAGATTTAGGAGAACAAGGTTAACAACAATGTAGGGATTTTGTTTGCTTTTTACTTTGTTTTTAATTGTTTAAGATAGAAAACAGATTAAATACAAAAGAAGGTATCAAAGAAGAAATAAATAAGTATAGTTTTAAATTCCCACAGGAAGAAACACAAAACTTAAATCTAGGGACCATCCATTTTAGAAACAGGATAAAGGATAGAAGGATAGCAATCATAAAATTTTGCAAAGTTTACGTGATGGGATAATAATACTATGATGACATTTAATTCTAAAGTAATTAGTATTAATACTAATAATACTATGATGACATTTAATTCTAAATTTCTCAATTCAGTTGTCATATTTATAACAAGTGTTATTTTTCCCATTTCTGATTATCAATGATTTAATAAAATTTATGAAAGCACCAATACCTTAAATCAATATTGCCAATCAGAAGAACATTGACAGAAACTAATTATTACTTATTTCAAGTCTAAATTTATTAATACAAGCTTTATTAATAAACGTTTATTTAAAATTTAGATAATCTCAAAGTCTAATACCTGGTGATATACTTTCATTTACATGGATGATTAGAAGGAATTCTGAATCCCAGGAATATGGAGTTTGTTAGCTTTTGAGTTAACACAGTATTTTTAGATAAAAGGAATGTATCTGTCAGAATGCTTTCCCAGCTCTTTGATCTCCCTGTGGAACAGGCTCTAACATTAATATGCCTTACTGAGAATTTCTCTTTGGAATGTGTCATAGGTTATTTTAAGACACTGGATAATGCCTTTTATGAGACAAGAAGTTTTGTCGTATCTTATGCACATCTTCACATATGGAAATGTATCGATCCTGAGGACATTCGGGCTCTTGAACCCCATTAAGTGACTATTTTCATCTACTTTCAGACTTTGTCTCTTCATAAAAAGATATTAAGGTGAAAATACTTTTAATGTGCTGATACTAAAAAAATGTATTCTTTCATGAAATTCAAAAATGGAAATGGAAATATGAAGAATAATTGAAAACAAATTGTAATACAACCCAGAAATAACATCATTAACTAATTCCCAAGCCTATTATCTTTTGCTCTCATGAGAGAGAGCTACCTCTGGTATAAACCTGCTGCCACTCTTTCGGAGACACCTTCCACAAAATATCCCTGTGAAAGTGACTGCCTTGAAAAACAATGTCTGTGAAATGGACCACCTACCCTAGTGACTTGGAAGCTCAGAGTTGAAAGCAATAACTTGGGTCTCAATGTGGTTTGAATTGACATGAAATTTATTTTAAAATGTGCAGCCAAATGAACCTGTGCTTGCTTTAATTCACTTGGAGAATGATGGCCTACTATTGGTAAGGCAACCCTCCCAATATTATTGGCCAAGATCCTTGAATGACAACATCATTTACAGGCAAAGTAGTTTATGAAAGTTGAACCACCAAAAATATGCCCTTACAAACTTTGGTAAACTATCACATTTTCCACTAAAACTAACACAGTGCTTGTTTTATGTATATTGATTTCATATATTAATTACAAATACTATTGTGTAGCCTGCATTTATCTTTACAAAAGCAAAAACTGGAGACCTCATCACATGACAATAAATATAATGTCCTATTAGATTTCATCATCTTTAAGGAATGCATATTAATCCAATATATGAATATACCTTAAGGATTTATTTATTATTCCCTATTTCTTTCCTTTCCTTTTTTTCTCTCAGTTTTAAATAATTCTACAAGAATCTTTCTTTATAAAGCTTTCTATATATACTTCTGTATTTCTGTACACTTGTACAGTTATCTCTTCGAGATGAATTTGTACAAATAGAATGTCTATCTAGAAATATATGTGTCTTATGATTTATTTATTTATTTATATTTTGAGAGTCTCACTTTATAGCTGTTGGTAGAGTGCTATGGTGTTGTAGCTCACAGCAACCTCAGACTCTTGGGTTCAAGTGATTCTCTTCACTCATATTTTGAAGCTGCATTTCCAAAGGCAGAAGCTTGGCAGTATAATGAAGCTGCCCTTTTTCACATTTCAGTCCAAATACATATTATTTTATTTATTTATTTATTTAATCATAGCTGTGTACACTAATGCAATTATGGGGTACAATGTGCTAGTTCTATATACAATGTAAATTACTCTCATTTAACTGCTTAACATAGCCTTCACCACATTTTCTTAGTTATTGTGTTAAGACATTTATATTCTACACTTAGTAGATTTAACTTG
>CAUYQV010020228.1:0-35621 GCA_963574575.1 Galagoides demidoff | reverse complement strand
TTTTGAATGATTTGAAATTCTAGCTCCCTCTTTTCCTCCAACCTGTTGATCTTACTCCCTATCCAGATTCTGAACTCAATTTCTGACATTTCAGATATCTGTTTATGTAGTGGGTCTTCTGTTGTGTCTACCTCAGCCTTCTTTGGGGGAGTTAATCTACCCTGGTTATTCTGGTCACCAGAGTTTTTCCGCTGATTCCGTCCCATGTTGAATTTGCACCTTTCGGAAACCGTCCCTATAACTGTTCTGCCAGTGGCTGCTTCTAGTTTTCTCCTGGGCACAACCTGGCAAGACCCCGGGAGGCACAGCCAGCAGGTGCGGTGATGCAGCCCACCCCTGCAGGAGTCAGTGTTGCCGTCAAGGTCCTGGGAGGCAGGCGCAACCTGTCCCTGCGGAGGACAGTTGTCCTTACTGGTGACCAAAGCCCCGGAAGCAGATGCGCGTCTGGCGGAATGGTTTGACCCTCTCAGGCAGAAGCTGCTGGTGACCGCAAGCCGGCAAGGCCCTGGGAGGTGGCCGTGTGTCTGTGCGACCTGCCCCAGGAGAAGTCAGTTGTCTTTGCGAGCCACCAAAGCCCCAAATGCGGGAAGGTGCAACCCTCTCCAGCAGGAGTTGGTGGTGATCGCGCACTGGGAGGTCCCGGGAGGCAGGCACACATCTGCACGACCTGCCCCTGCAGAAGTCAGCTGCCCTCGCAGGCTGCCAAGCCCCAGAACAGGGCGCGCCACTGGCGGGATGGCGCGACCCTCCCCGGCAGGAGCTGCTGGTGACTGCTAGCCGACAAGACCCCCGGAGGTGGGCGTGAGACTGTGTGACCCGCCCAGCAGAAGTCAATTCCCCTCGCTGGCCACCAAGGCCCTGGAGGCTGTCGCACAACTGGCAGAACAGCGCGACCCTCTCAGGCAGGAGCTAGTGGTGATCCAGGGCCAGGGGGCCTCAGGAGGCAGATGCGCGGCTGCTCAACCTGCTCTAGCAGAAGTCAATTGCCCTCACCTGCCGCCAAAACCCTGGAGGCAGACAAGCAGCTGGTGGGACTGCACGACCCTCCCCGGCAGGAGTCAATGGCAGTCCCCGGCCAGCAGGGCTCCGGGAGGCAGATGCGGCTCAGTGACCCCACCCAGCAGAAGTCAATCACCGTCAAGGGCCCACCAAAGACCCGGAAGTGGATGCCTGGCAGGGTTGTGTAGCCCTCCCTGTCTGGCGTCAATCCCAGTCATGGGCACCTAGTCTCGGGAAGTGCAGATAGTAGCCGGAGAGACAGATGAGTGCAGAATGCGCTGACTGAGGGTGATCCGTCTGCATGCAGAAAGCGTGGATCAAGCAGTTCTCCTGGTGAAGGACTGGGACAGGGGGTTGGTCTTGAAAGGGTGGGTGGATGCTGTTCTTGGGGCTCCTCTCTCTCTCTCAGCGGGCAAGGGGAGGGAGAATGGACTGGAAACTCAAAATGGCAGTGTGAACACCAGTTCCACTTTTCTGCCTGGGGGAGGGTGTCCCGAGTCTCAACTGGGTTCCTCCAGGGTAGCAAACTTCCCTGTTGGCAGCTCTCACTCGTGGAGTGAGAGAATAGGTCCTATGGCCTGTAGGAGACTCGGAGGAGCGGTTGAAGAGGAAACAAAGGAAAAGCACACCTTTCCTGGGGGAGGGGAAGGGCACTATTCCTTTGGGGTGGTTTATGTACTTGTGGATTGTCCTCTAGAAGTCTCCGCCTGTCTCAGAAGAGGTGTCCCGCTGGTATCACTCTTCTCTCTCAGCTGGGCTTCCAATTTTTGACTTTGTTGGAGGTTTCTCTGGACTTTATCCTTTCCTCTGAACAGGAGCTTCTGTCAGAGACTGATGCCTGTCGGCCATCTTGACCTGTTTCTCTCTTGATGTTTGTGATTTGGTGATTCTCTCTAGTGGTATGCTTTAATTTCTTTTCATCTTTTTTGTATCTACCAAAAATTTTTTCTTTGTGGATATATAGAGCTTACATAAATATCTTATAGTTATAGCCAGTTATTTTAAGTTTATAACAAGTTAATTGTTATCACACATAAAACCTCTATTTTTGTTTCTCTGATTTTGTTCATCCTACTTTATCATTAAAAATCCTTGTGATTACTTTCAGCCTACCCAGATGAATCAGGATAATTTTCCCATCTCAAGATCTTTAATTTAATCATATCTTCAGGTCCTTTTTTACCATGTAAGACAAAATATACATGTTTTAGGGATTAGGAAGTGGGGATTTTTTTGGTGAGGGGGATTAGTCTATATACCACACTCTTTGAAACATTATTATAATATTATTCCTAGTATTTGCTTTTGATTTCCTTCTTAGAATTTCCATCTCTCTTTTTACATTCTTGCATATTATCCACTTTTTCCCATTAAAGTCCTGCTATGATTTGGACGTTTTGTCTGCTTTAAAACTCATAGTTGATGATCTATCTAGCTGAGACAGTGGGCAATGAAATCCCCATGAATTACAATGTTGATACTTATTCCTTTGCTTAGTTCAAGTAAAACTTGACTTATTTATCTGGGAGGTGCTTTATTAGGTATATATGAGATCAGACAATTAAGTTCACAAACTCATCCTAGAAAAAGGGCTATATACCTCATTGCTGAATATCACTACAGTCACTTTCAAGATATTCCTGGTGGGAACCTATGCACTGATTCCAGCATCTAGTCCACTCTTCAAAGCAATTTTGGAACACTTTTTCTGGAATGGCAATCAAAGCTGTTGTTGTAGGAGGTCTACAGTGAAGTTCATGAACTTACCATAGAAAAAAGTGCTACATACCTCATTGCTGAATATCACTATGGTTACCTGTGAAGTACTCCTTTTGGTCATGTAGTGACTATAAGCTAACATTTTCTAATATAATACAGTAAATGGCATCATTTCAAATGTCAGACAAGATGTAAGTTAGTTAAGGAGAGAGGATTCACATAAGGTTGTGAATACATGTACCAAGAGACAGAGATCATTGGAGGGTAGGTGAAAATTTGAAGGTAAAATAAAATTTGCATCAAATCCCCACATATTTCTGGTTTCAGTTTTCTTGGTAGTGAGCATTTTAACAATGAAAGTGTACCTATTCTTTTTACTTCAAGCTATGCCCATAAGAAGATTGATTATAAACAGGTAGTCAGTTTAAATGTACTTTGGAAGAAAACATTTCTATTATTATTATTTGGTGATGGTTTTATTTATTTATTTATTTTTGAGACGGAGCTTCAAGCTATCCCCCTGGGTAGAGTCCCGTGGCATCACAGCTCATAGCAACCTCCAATTCCTGGGCTCTGGCGAGTCTCCTGCCTCTGCCTCCCAAGTAGCTGGGACCACAGGCACCTGCCACAACGCCCGGCCATTTTTTGGTTGCAGTCATCGTTGTTTGGCGGGCCTGGGCTGGGGTACGAACCCGCCACCTTAGGTGTACGTGGCTGGCGCCTTAGCCGATTAAGCCACAGGCGCCGGGCCTTTGCTGCTATTTCTGATGCGTCTATAGGGGGTGCTGTGTCAACTCTTGCTCACACAATCCAAGCATGGTTTTAAAAATCAAAGCCAATGGATGGTAATAATTAATAGTCATATCACAATTTACAGTTGTAAAGGTTTTTTTTTTTTTTGGTTACAAGGTTTAGTATGATGGGAAAATATTATTTATCACAAAGGCCGCAATTATTCACCTTTGGTTTTACCCTTTCCAATATGATGCTGTGGCTTTCCCATGAAGAAATGTAGTTCATTCTCCAACTGCTTAAAATTCTGTTGGTCTTTGGACTTGCTCTGGACAAACATGTCACGATCGAATTGACTGTGTCGGTTCTAAGCCTAGACCTCAAGAGGCCTTCCCCATTTCAGCTGGGCCTCTTGGACCCTTACTGCTACCCTGGGCTAACAAACTTAGGCTGATCTACTGAACTATGCCAGGCAACCCCACGACTGCAGTCAATAGCCAGCCAACCTGTAAGACAGAGCTAAGTGACCAGGAACTTATTGCAGATGCAAGAGAGAGCCCAGCCAATACCAGAACTGAACCCAGCTTTATTTTCTGACCAACAGAATTGTGAGGTAAATAAATAGTTATTGCTTTAAGCCACTAGTTTTCAGATAGTTTGTTTTCCAGTAATTACTAACTGTTATAGATATAGGATGCCCATAAAGTACACTATTTTATCACTTTTTTTTTTTCAGTTTTGGCTGGGGCTGGGTCGAACCCGCCACCCTCGGTATATGGGACTGGTACCCTACTCCCTGAGCCACAGGCACTGTCCAAGTACACTATTTTAAACTGCACACAAACTTTATGGACACCCTGCGTTATTAGGAAATTATCAGTACCTGTAATACCACCTAATATTTTTAAGGGACTTTATATTTAAAAAGTATTTTGTGCATATGTAATATTCTCTCAGTTGCCCCATATCCTGAGCCCCCTTATTGAATAAAGACACCTACATGTGGTTCCCTTACACAGTTACTGTGTGGCTTATAATGGAAGCATGAGAGCTGGAACATAGTAGGTGCTTATCGGACATTCCAACCCTATTCTCTGTTTCCAGGTTTCTCAACACTTTTTCTCCATATCCCTGCTGCTGAGGACAAATTTTAGACATTTTCTTCCTAATTGTCTTCGTTTCCTATAAAATTTTTAATACTGCAGATGTACTGAATGTATCTGTTTCTGTATAGTATGCCAGTCTGTGCCCTATACACAAAAAGAATACAATTTTTCTCTCCACAAGAAGCAAGCTTGACTTCCTTGGGGAATAGTGTCTCGTTGTTGTTGACAATGCATGCTCTACTGATATCACAGTGTGCATTCTGTTTTTGTTCACATTGACCCTGGAACCACGAGCTGGTTCTCACCGAGTCACGCAGCTTAAGGACTCCAGGCTCCCAAGGTGAACTCAGGGCATTTGACTCCAAGCCTGGCACTGTAGGTTCTCTATCAGAGAGCTTGGGCTCAATTGTGCATTTAATCTAAGGTTGGATAAATTGAATCATCTATCTTTACAACTCTGGGGTGAAAACCAACTAATTAAACTGCTTGTAGTAGTTAGAGTGAAAAAGAGAAAAGCTCTATACATGCTTAATAATCACATCGACAGAATGGGAAGATGCTATTTGCTTCTCTGTGCATAGAGACTGTTCTTCAGATGAAGAGAACTCATTCTCTGGAGCCATCCATCCTGCCTCTCACTAAATTCACTCACACTACATTTCTTTAAGGATTTATAAGACTGAAAAGAAAATAGCAGGGAGACGGATGAAAACATTTCCTTGATACAGGCATAAAACTCTAAGGACTCGAAGCACGGAGGGGAGCCACAGACGGGGAAAGACTGAGGAAGATTAAATGTGTACGTGTCACTAATCACTACATTCAACCTTTAGAAATGCTCTTTGTGAGGAAAGGCATTTGCAGAGAGGGAGCTTATAAAGAAATGTGAAACCGACCCGAGCCACAGAAGTTCACAGAACGAAATGCAATGGTTATTAAGCTCTAAGTGGCTTGCAGCCAAATGCAGAGTTATCTGTGTCCAGTCAATTTAACCTGACCTTGGTTAAAGAAGCAATTTTTCCTATGCATATGAGGAAGGGGCCTTGCCAGGAACTGAAGTACACAAGTACCCCAAATCTTCTCCACGCCATAGTGGTTAATTTTCAAGGGCGTTTGAGGCTGATTACTAAGCAATTATCAACGCATTTCTAAACAAGTTAGCTTTCCTCCCAGAGGATCCTGATTCTGTTTTTGAAGAGCCTCTCCCTTTCACCCAGGTAAGAATAATTAAACGATAAGTGATTTTTTTTACTCTGCCCCCAGTGATTTCCCAAAGCAAGAAGGAATGATAGATGTTATAAATATTTACAAAAAATAAATAGAAAATAATGAAGGAGGTATTGACCTCAGAAAGCGCTAAGATTTTACAGATGGAGAAAGTGACGCTTTGAGGCCTTGGAAATCCACCAGTTGAGCTGAAAGCATGTTCATCTCATGGCCTTTGTACCACACCAGATCTTATGTCCTACGAAACAGTATTCTGCTACTGTCTCAAGTATGGATTTAATTTTTCTATAGTTACTTTAGGGAAAACAACAAAAGCTCTTTTAAAATTACCTGTTGCCCCCTCTTTTCTTTCAGGTTGATTTGTGAGAAGATCCTTTTTGCTGGAGGGAACATTTCAGCACCTCCCAGTTCCACCATGAGGAGCCTCTCAAACTTGAGATATTTGGGGGAGGAATCACCTCTCTTTTCTTTGCTCCAAGTAGGTCAGAGGAGCAGGCCAGCTCATTGACCACCCTTGCCTTTGCAGCCTTTTAGAGTAAAACCCCTCTTTGAATAGTGTTTCTGACGTCAACTGCTCTTCCTCAATCTTTTTCTTCCATATGGTTCCTCACTGTTGCCTGGTGCCCACTGGCCATTACCTTGGGGTGTGATTCCTTGATTCTGGAGGAGCCCACAATCTCCCTTCTTTTTGTCTTCCTTTCAATTCTCTTGCTCCATTGTCCTTGTCTTTTTTCAGCTCATTTAGAAATTCAGATCGGTGACTTCATAGAGTAGACTTTCTAAGAGCTTCATGGGGCTTCCCAGCTTAATGCAGAGTGCAACTCTTTTTTGTCCCTTCCCTACCTTCTCTCCTGAGCATACACCTGTTTGGGTTGATCCAAGTACTCCATACTCTCCTGTTCTTTCCTGCCTCTCAGTCCTCCTGGATCCAGGATTCTGCTCTTGGTTTACTTCTTCACTCACTAGTATGTATAGAGCTTGCAGGAATCAAACCTTGTCTTTGTGATTTGTTAAGGCACAGCTATAGGAAAGTACCCTTGACCCCTGCCCCCGGGCCACTGAGCTTCTTCAGAAGACCTGCTTCTGGTTCTGGCATTGCCACTTGCTTGGTGTAAAACACTGGGAATATCTTTTCACTCATTGACCCTGAGTGTTCCCACTTCTAAATCGAGGAGGAGGAGGACTTCAATATTCATTCATTCACGTATTCACTCATCCATTCACTGACTCAGCAAATGTATATTGAGCCTTTTGTCTGTGCCAAGAAACTTACTGGTGTCAGTTTAAGGGAGCACCAGGGTGTCCTTATGGAGAGGTCATATGAGGTCACCTCCTGACTGATTCCTGCACACGCCAAAGTGACTCATTCAAGACAGGCAGAAGATGGTTCCAGTTAGAGCTTGTGGGGGGTAGGAGCACCCCTTATCTGCAGGAAAAGGCTGAGGTTGGAGGTGACGTTCACAGAAGGGGAGGCTGAGTGGAGAAAGGAAGGGATTGAAGGATCAGTAGAGCTCCTGTTTCACAAGTGCTCCCCACATCATCCTCAGATTGAAAATAGACAGGAAGCAGGACAGAAATAGCAGCACCTGCTCCAATCCAGTCTCTAACAACCTGAGCTCCCCAAAATCAATGTGCCTGCAGGAACCTCTGCCATCAGGAACAGCAAAGCTGGCCCTTAACCTCGTTTTAATTACATAGGTGCCTACTTTCCCTGTGTCCCTTCTTAGCCTTCCCTTCATCACTGGGGTGACAGAGAGGACATTGGGCAGAAGTCAGGGGCAGGGCTAGGCTGTGGCCTTAATTTGCTTCATATTCTAGGGCAGGACTTTTATCCTTTCTGGGCCTCAGTTTCCCCATCTATGAAGTCAGAGCATCTTGTTGAAAATTCACTATAGTTCCATAGTCTGGACCTGGTGGCTGTCCTCCAAGCCAACATTCTTTTCTTTTTCTTCCTCCCTTCTCAGTATTACATAATCCCTTTCTGTTTTTCTTCTGTAAGAGAGACAGAGCTTTGAATTAAGAGCTCTGATATTGACCAAAGACCATCAGGCATGCCTAAGCTCACTATTGCCTCCCTGCCTTGGGGACTTCAACAAGTAAAGGTAACATTGGCTTCTAAGCAGAGGCCAGAGGCAGAGGAATCCAACCTGAATGCCCCAGTGGGCAAATGTTACAAGGGTCATTCAGAGCTTTTAATGGCTGACATTTGCACATGGGCTTCTCTCAGTTGTGTGACTTCTTTGGTATCCCTCCACCTCTTCCATATTCTTAGCTATCAAACAGTCAGAACTTTCAGTCTACCTACTGTTTTCTATGGGTGCATGCCTTTGTTATCTTTGTCACTCTTATCATTAACTAATTGCTACCTTCCTCACCCTGGAGACTTCCTTCTTCCAAGGCCCACCTTCATCCACCATCACATTTCCTTCTCTTTCATTGCTCTCCTTTTGCAGGCTTCCCATCCTCTTATCTTCTAGAGATCTTCTCTCCCCTTCCCTACTGAACAACATAGCATAGTGGACAGACCAGAGTCTCTGATGCAAGATGGGAAGAAAAGAGTTCATGTTCGTTTGATTTGATAAAATTACCTGACCCTCAAATACATGACTTGCTCATCTTTGAAATGGGTCAATAATAGCTATTACTCAAAACTGCTGTGCTAGTATAGAACAATATCTGGGGAGAACCTAGGACAAGAGAGATTATACCAACAGCAATGCCATGAAAAGGAACATTGATTGTTATAATAATTACATCATTTTCCTTACCTACATAATTTTAATTTTCTCCAGTCTCCAACTCTAGTTTCTCCTGGATACTTTTAAGTACCTCTATTATGTGTCTCATAAGCCCTGAGCCTCCTCTCTCATAGCTCATATCACATAAACTTATCATTACATGATTGACCTTTTTTCTGTTTTCTCCACTCACAACAGGGGCTGTGTCTTGTTCAACACTATGCCTCTGGGGCCTGTGACAGTGCTGGGGCATATTAGGTACCAGGGCTAGGACTAGAGTGAGGTGAGTGAGGTGACTGGATTTTAGCACTCAAGGAGTAATGCACCTATAATAGGTATTCCGTAAAAACATATTAAACAGTTGAATCTATTAATTCTTTATGTCCTCCCACTTCCCCTGCAATTTTCTCAGTCACATCACTCTTTCCTTTGTTCTGCCTCTCTTCACTCTTCCATTAAATCCTGTTCTCACCCAGGCTTTTTATGGTCTGACTCTTTCCCTTGAATATCATCAGTCTTCTCTCTCCCTTTCTCCTCCTACACTTCTTCCCTCAGACCTTCCCCAGCCCTTGCTCTAGCTACTAGCTTGAAACCAGCAAACTCTCTTCTTTCTAACTCTCCCTTTATTGATTTGTATGGGGTTATTTCGTCTATGGAGGGAAAGGATTTCTTTGATGTTCTAAAAGATAAGCCTGGGCACAAAAGCCATGAACAGCTTTTGTTTGATGTGGACAATTTTATTCTCATTCAATTCGTTGGGTTTTCAAACAGCTGCAGATTTCTGAACTCAAAAACATCTGAGCCAGTGCAGCCTCACTCTCCTGAAAGTGCAAAGACATTTTCTAAGCCTTTAACAACCTTTCCTATGTCTCGATGAACAGAGGTTGCATCATTAGTTGGGCCTTGAGTTCATACTGAAAAGGTAAAATGTTAAATTAAGAACAGATCTACATACTTTTAACTAAAAGTGAAAGGTACAAAGCTCATATCTAACTACTTCCTTCTTCCACTCATATGCTTGTTCCATCCTACACTTTCTAAGGTCAAAACCTTTTTGAACACTTATATCTACCTTTGGAGCTATTGCACCATTAGCTGAGCAATCACAGCTCTAACTAGGATATCTCCTGGATAAAACTGCCAGAGAAAGTTTTAAACTTAAAGAATCTATCTAGTAGGATGCAGGTGGGTTTACAGATTCTAAAAACTGATCTGTATGTTTGCATGAATAATTTTTAGAACGGATGAACAATATGGTTATAGAATAGCATTTATTTGCTGTTTGATGTTTTCCACTCCATGTCTTTCGTTACTCTCCAGAGATTTCCCCTGGATTATCCAGTATACCCAATTTGTAACACATGATTCTAGACTAAGTATTTGCTCTAATTATTCAAGATCAAGGAGCTAAATTCAAGGAGATGAGAATTCATGAAATGCTCCTCATTTTGGAGATATTATTTCTCCTGAGGAAAAGTAGGCAGAAGATCTAAGTGGGACTCATGCAAAAGAGAGGGAGAGCCATCTTAGGGATAAGAAATATTGAATTTTAGTGGAAAAATAAGATGTTGTATCCCCCATAAAGAGGAATTCAGAAAAATTTGACAAAATTACAAATGCATATATGATCTGACCTAGCACTCTCACTTGAAGAATTTATTTTACAAATATTTTGGCATAACTTAGCAGTCAAACTGGGGGTCATATCAAAGACTCAATCCATTCATGGTAGCTGCAAAGGAAGTAATATTTCTAGTGATATAATTAACCAAGGAAGTGAAAGATTTTTATGAAGAAAAGTATAAAACACAGAGGGAAGAAATTGCAGAAGACAAAAACAAATGGAAACACCTATCACATGCATGGATTGGTAGAATCGACATTGTTCAAATGTCACACACTACCCAATGTGATTTATATATTTTGTGCAATCTTTATGAAAATACCAAAGTCACGTTTAATGGATCTAGAAATACAGGCAATCTACAGAATGGAAGAAAACATTTGCAAGCCATAAAGGGCCAATAATAAGAATTTACAAGAACTCAAGCAAATCAACATAAAGAAAATAAAACGACCTCATTAAAAAGTGGGCAAAAGACATGAACAGGAGCTTTGCAAAAGAAGACAGATACGTGGTCAGTAAACCTACAAATAAATGCTCACTTTCACTAATCTCAGGGAAATGCAAATTAAAACCACCATGAGATATTACCTTACCCCTGTTAGAATGGCTTTTATTAAAAAGTTTGAAGGCTCAGTGCCTGTGGCTCAATTGGCTAGGGTGCCAGCCATGTACACCTAAGGTGGCGGGTTTGAATCCCCAGCCCGGGCCCGCCAAACAACAATGATGGCTGCAACCAAAAAAATGGCCGGACGTTGTGGTGGGCGCCTGTGGTCCCAGCTACTTGGGAGGTGGAGGCAGGAGACGCGCTTGAGCCCAGGAGTTGGAGGTTGCTATGAGCTGTGATGCCATGGCACTCTACCCAGGGGGATAGCTTGAGGCTCCGTCTCAAAAAAAAAAAAAGTTTGAAAATAATAGATACTGGCATAGATACAGAGAGAAAAGAACACTTACACACTGTTGATGGGACTACAAATTAGTAAAACCTTATATTGAAAACAGTATAGTGATTCCTCAAAGAATTAAAAGTAGACCTATCATTCAATCCAGCAATCATACTACTGGGTGTCTACTCAAAGAGGAAAAAAATAAATTTATTAAAAGGACACTTGCACTCGAATGTTTATTGCAGCACAATCCACAATTGCAAAGATGTGGAATTACCCAAGTGCCCAGCATTTCACAAATGGATTAACAAAATGTGATATGTGTATTCCATGGAATACTATTCAGTCAAAGAAAAGGATAAATGAATGCCTTTTGCAACAATTTGGGTGGAACTGGAGACCATTGTTCTAAGTGAAGTATCTGAAGAATAGATAAACAAAACCACATGTACTCACTATTAAACTGGAACTAACTGATGATCACACATGTGCACAGAGGAAAATAAAACTTAGTGAAAATCAAACAGTGGGGAGGGAAGAGGAGGAGATGGACAAAACCCACCCAACAGGTAAAACAAACACTATCCGGGTAATGGGCACACTTATAACACTAACTCAAGCATGACAAAAGCAATACATGTAGCCAAAAACATTTGAACCCCATAATATTTTGAAATTTAAAAATCCCAAACACTTTGGAACATTTAAGAAAAGATACATACTGAAGTACTATAGGAAATAAGGAAATGATGGACATAGAATAAATGTTCACCATTAGAAGAAATTATGTCACATGCATACCTTGAAATTCCTTGTGGCTACAAGAAAAATTGAGCTTTTACATAGCAGTGTGATAAATCTTTCTGATATAAGACTGAATGTTAATATCAGGTATAGAATGGCACCATCAGAATGCTTTTTGATGTGAGAATAGCAAAGGATAGTCTCTCAGGAGAGCTGGAGGACACAGAGGAAGTTATGGCCAGTTTTTGCAGCCCATCCACACTTTCTGTCAGGTATTCAATCAAACACTAGTGCAGATGCTACTGGGAAGTGATTTCACAGGTGTGATTAAAGTCATTAATCAGTTGACTTCAAGTTAATCAAAAGGAAGATTATCCAAGCTGGCCCTGATTCAATCCCTTGGATAGCCATTACAAGGAGTCTTAGGCATTCCCTGCTGAATCTTAGGCCAACACCTGCTGAATCTGTCATTGGTATGTCTTGATCTTCCCTCTGATCACTGCCAGTGCATTAGAAGCTTCAGCTTGTGCTTGTGGAATTCTAGTTTACTTGCCATCTTACTTTCTTAATTACCTGTCCTATAACCTTTGGACCTGCTTAATCAGCCATCCCATTGCACAGACCCATTTTGCATGATAGATACCAACATATTCATATGTGTATATGAAGGTGTGTGCTCTTGTGTTTGTGTATCTTACACTGGTTCTTGTATGGTTGAACCCTGATAGAAATACCTTCAGCATTTTAAAAAAATAATAATAAATGTAAATAATATATACATATACATGTTTTAAATTCCAAGAAGAAACACAGACCACTGACATTGTCTTTGTGGAGGAGATTTGTGGGTTTAGGTTAGATAGAAACAATGGTGGGAAGAAATCCATTCCTAACTTTTACATTTCACTTTATGCTTTAAGTTTTTCAAAAATTCATGCTTAATGTTTTTTCTAATGTGGTAAAAAATATTCCATACATTTTACTGTCTCAACCAAATAAAAGTGTACTGTTCAGTAGCGTTGTTATTCATGCTTCTGTGAAACACTTCTTCAGAGCTTTTTCATCCTGCAAAACTGAAACCCAATACTCTTCAAACAGCAACTCTCTTACTTCCCCACTCCTAACAACCATTCTTGTTTCTCTTCCTATGAATTAGACTTTAGATAGTATATATAAGTGGGACGACAGCACTTGTGGTGATATTTAATTTTAATACAGTGTTTGAAAATGCTACAAAATATGTATTTACCCAGAAATACTTTTCCTCTCCAGGGGAAGAACCTCATGAGTATTAGTTGACTGATTGCTTATTTTATGTGCTATAAACACTGAACTTATGTTATGCTTCACTTCCACTTATTCAACAAATATTCATTGACTCAGAAATCAGTGCCAATAGCCACTGCCTTAGACATCTTAGGACATAAAGACAAAGTGAATTAACAAAAGTTTCATTGATCTTATGGTTTGTTTTTGGGGGCCACAGAGATAATGGATGTAACATGGAAACCATAGTTATGGCATTGTTATTAGTAACATGATCAAAGGCCGAGGTCAAGGAGGTAAATTCCTATGCCCTATTGCAAATCTGCTGATTGAATCTGGGAGTCACTCACCCCTGCTCTGGATACCTGCAAGGATGGACATGAAATCAACTGGCTACATGAAATCAGACAGTTAAGTTCACCAACTCATCCAAGGAAAAGTGCTACATACCTCATTGTTAAATATCCCTATAGCCACCTTTGAAGTATTCCTCTAGGGAAGCTATCAACTGATACCAGCACCTAGTCCAGCATTTAAAGAAATTTGGGAACTCTTTCTGGAATGGCCATCAGAGCTGTCATCATATTAGGCCTGACAATTAAGTTCACAAACTCCTCCTATAAAAAGTGCTTTGAAGAGTATAGTATGCACTAGCATTGGAGCAGAGCTTCTCAACGGGAGTACCTTCAAGGGAAATATACTGATATTCAGCAATGAGGTAAGTAGCCATTTTTCTAGGATGAGTTCGCGAACTTACTAGACTGGCCTCATAAATTTTTAGGTGCAGTTATTGATAAGTTGTATGCTCTTGCATATAAACAATTCTTTGAGGCATGCATTTTACTGAAAAAGAAAAGGAAGGGTCAAGAGTGCACAATGCACTGAGGCTGGCTTATTTTTCATTGTGTTGGTTTAATCCTAATTCTTTGGGCAACTGAAGAACATAAAAAAAAATTTCCCTTGTTTTATCTCCTTCTTACCACTAAACAGCTACTATTACTACTATCAAAACAATATTGTGAATAAAAATTATAGCTATTCCTTAAGAACATACTCTTCACCAGAAGGTAGTCTAAGTCTATACATTATACATTTATACAACCTTAACAAAAGTCGTGTAAAGTATATTAGTGTTATTATACTAATCTTTTCCAATAAAGAAACCCAGCTTAGAGACTTTCTTAAATGCACATATTATGGGTGTGTGTGCTGCCCCACCAAGTGCATGCACTGTGGTGGGCCGGGGTGCAAAGGTGAATAAGATCCACCCTCTGCCCTTGGAGGTAAGTGGAAGATAGCAAGTTAGAACAATGGGTTATAATTTTAAAAAAAAATGGCATAAGGCTCTCAAGAGACACAAAGCAAAAGAAAGCAGAATGAGGAATTTAGGATCTTACCAATCTTCTATGTTGGAAGTCACATGTGCTAATCACAAAGCTATCACCATTCCAAACATGTCCTTTTGGTGAACATTTTTAGAGTCAGTTTAAGCTGTACCACACACATGCCCACACATGGGCAAGTAAACACATTATTTCAAAATGTACTGAAACTTCTGATTCTACATTACACTAGAATCACTTTGTGGCCCTCATCCATGGGTCATATTGAGTAGTCAATAAACATTAATGGATAGCTTTTTTTTTTTTTTTTGCAGTTTTTGGCTAGGGTTGGGTTTGAACCCTCCACCTCTAGCATATGGGGCTGGTTCCCTACTCCTTTGAGCCACAGGCACCACCCTGGATGGCTATCTTTTAATAAATACTATGGACTTTGGATTTCAGAAAGACCTAGAGTCAAATACTACTCTATGAAGAAGTACCTTCTTTAGTACTTAGAGTCCTTGTCTGTAGAAAGAGAAATTATATTGTGATACCAGCCTTATGAAATAAGATAACTCAAATGAAAAGACAAGCAATCTTGCCTGGCACATAACCAGTGCCTAGGAAATAGTTGCTATGATTGAGTTCTTAATAAATGACCCTAAAAAAGGACCCTTAAGTGACACTTAATAAATGACCCTAAAAAATAACATTCAGGAAGATTAAGCCAACAGAGTCCCCCTTCCCCCCCCCAAAAAAAAAAACCCAGACTGCTTTGTCAAATGTCACTTTATCGTATGGTGGGAGGGGGAATACTAACCCATGTTTCTTTAAAATTTTACTCTGCAAAGCTTAAGATAGATGTGCTATCAAAATTTTGGACAAAAGCAAAGAAAGTCTGGATTGTGTAATCCCTCTGTACCTTCAGTGTGAGAGTTAGCTAAAAAAGGAAATGGTGTTGGTAAACTCTAAACCAAGTAACAGACATGAACTAATCCAACCTTCTATCTACTTAGGGATTGGCACAGCTTGACTTTCCCCTTGTTAGACCCAGGAATTTCAGCATGACAAGTTTATTCCTATCTTTCATCAGTCATACCATACTTCCAGCAGTGGGCATTGTATTCCTTTAAACCTCTCACTCAATCACTGATACAGAAAGGGGGCTGTGAGGTTGTCAGTGAAGAGCTTCTAAATTGACATGAGGATTGGACATCCACATTCAAATCAACGCAGTTTTCCTAGCAATTTTCTTTCTGCCTTTCCCTCCCAGATATATGTTAGAGTGTGGAAGCTGCTTGCACATTACGGCTGTTATAGAACTAAGCTATAATTTTCAGGCTAATGGAAGACGTATTGGCAAAAGTTGACATTAAGTGGAACTAATTGCACTGTAACTGCTAAATAACTAAGAAATAACTACCCTGTAATTTATGGTGCAGTGTGGACTAGTCAGTAACTTTGCAGCTCTTCATAGAGCAAGGAGCTCAGTGATGCATGAGCTGCCAAACTTTCCACCATTCAGAGGGCCCTCGAAGCTGAAGATTATGTGTTGTACAAACATGCAAGGCTGCAGTTTATAAAGGCAACCTGCCCTACTTAGGAATGATGGCTTCACTCCAATGCTTAGTGGACAGGAATTGTGCCTGAGAGAGTCTTAGTGCAGGTCTATTGTGGGTTGAAATCCCAAACCTATTGCATACTTAAGGAGTATCTTTTATGCTATGATTTTGCTAATGGATGGATATTCTGCCCTGAAAAAAATAAATAAGGAGAAAATAAGGACAAGTGATGAAACTTAAAAGTGTTATTCTCATTGCGATGACAGCCCTTACATCCAGTAAGACTATGAATTCTCTCTTTTCTTTCTTTCTTTTTTTTTCTCACTGTGTTCAGAATTATTTATTTATTATTAATTTTTTTTATTAAATGATAGCTGTGTACATTAATGCAATCGTGGGGTACAGTGTGCTGCTTTCATATACAATTTGAAATATTTTCATCACACTGGTTAACATAGCCTTTATGCCATTTTCTTAGTTATTGTGTTAAGATGTTTATATTCTACTTTTAGAAAGATTCACTTGTACCCTTGTCAAAACAGCTTTTAAACCACAGCCCTAGTACAAGACTCCATTAATTTTCCATTAGCTACTGAGATAATCTTCTAACTGGTCCCCCTGTCACCCATTTCTCTTTCCCATTCCACTTGTGTGCCCAGTTCATTTCTGCACATTTACCATTTGCCCTCTAAATTCAGAAATGTCCTTAGACCATTTCCCCTATTTAATTTCCTTAAATGATTTCCTATAATCTAAAATAATATTTTTCAAAGCTGTGATCCATGCAATACTAATCACAACAGAGGTATTTCATATATAAATATATATGTATAGATACAGACACACACATATATACTCACTTCAAAGATTATATATATTCCATAGATTGTATATGTTTGAATATATTTTGGAATTGTTGACTAGTGTATTCTTCTCTTAGAAATTTACAACTTAAGGCTCTGTGAAATCCCACAGTGAAGAATCTTATTTAATTTTTAAGTAAGTTTTTCTTAAACCTTACTACAGGAATCCCTGTGTATGTTGTATGTGTGTGTGTGTGTGTGTTCAAAACCTCTATACCCTTATCCTTCCATACAACCTAAAATTCCTTGGAAAGCACGTTTGAGAAATGCTAGTCTCTAATTTAGATCCTAGATCTTTAACATACTACATACATGCTTTTTCTTGACTTAATTTGTGTCCATTCTTTTAGACAAAGCCTATAGACATTATTTCCATCTAACTTTCTTTCTCCTTCCAACCCAAATTTACTTTTTCCTGTGGGTTCTTATAGGGATTTGTGTTAGATCTATGTGCATTGTTTTGTAACTGTCTTCCCTGTTGATATAAGCCAGAGTTTTGCAACTTTGGTACTGTTGACATTTTGGACCTGACAAATCATTGTTGTAGAGGCTGTTCTGTTCACTGTAAGATATTTAACAACATTCCTTGGCTCTGTACACCAGATCCAGTAGCACCAATGCCACCCAGTTATGACGACCAAAGATCTCCAGATATTGGCAACATCTCCTGGCATGTGGGGGAGGATCCATTCACCCCTGTTGAAAACCACTCATCTGAGCTGTGAGGTCCTGGCAGCTAGAAGTTTTATCTTGCTCATTTACAGATTTCCATACCTCATTTCCATGGTTGGTTGTATATAAATATATAATGAACAATTATTTTCCCCCAAATCTTTGCTAACTACATACAGAAACACTGACTATGAATAAAATAACTTTATTTCTTTGAAAATAATTTCTTGATTATATTATTCCAGTAATATAGTTGCTTAATTATTGTCATCCAGCTACATTTGCAAAAGCTTACTTAGTTTTGAGAGATTTATTGGAAGAAACAAAAAAAAAATGCAAGTAGATTGTTTATATGGTAAGTAGCACCTTGAGCAAAACATTAGGCGATCAAAGCTCTTCTATGTTTAGTACCTTTTGCATTTGTCAATTACCTTCTTCCCCTTCACTTTTTCATTTGTAAAATGGATATACTGATATTGTCTCTTGTCAATCACAAATTCTTCCTTTGGTTATAAATCAAAACACATGTTTTAGAAACACTTTGAAATTTCTCGAGGACTCAAGAAAAGAGATGATAATCTTTGTTTTATTCACCATGTCTTATGAGAATAAGAATATGTTATTCCTCGGGAGTTTATTTTTCTGTAAATAACTAAAACATAACTCCAGAAATGGTTTTCAAATTTTAATTTAACCATTTTGGATAGAACTTTCTGTAAGTTACTTCACCAACTTTTCTATCTTTTGCAAATAATTGCATCCTATTAATCATAATTGAACTATTGTTTTCTGAAACACAGCCATCCTTGTGAACATTCATGTGTATACTTAATCATTTCAACCTCCGTCTGGAAGTCTCAGAATGCCATACGTTCAGAGTTGTACCTTGGTTTTATTGTTTTTTCTTTTCTGTCATTTATTATTTTCTTCCATCCATTTCACACCCTGAGATGTTCTTCCTACTGCTTCCACCGCGTAGTTGTTTAAAATTTCTCTTAATAGTGCTGATTCCACCTATTTTCTATAACAATAAGAAACAGATACATAGATGTATTTCATTCACTTAAAAGTAAAGTGAAAGTAAATAACACCTTTTCTCTACAAGTAAAATGCATGGATACTACTACACAGATATTAGGTTCTGTCATTTAACTACTCAGAAATCTTTCCTTGCTTTTCATTTCAAAGTTTCAGGCCATATTATTATAAAGAAATGGCTTTTGTGTGACCATCAGACAAGATAGGAATGGTGTTATATTTACTCTACAGACAGAGTTAGAAAGAGTAATCAGGACAAAGGAAGATGGAAAAGGAGAAAAAAAGAAAAAAATTAAAAAGAATAAATAGAATATCAAATTGGAATGGAAAGAGGACATTCTGAAAATATATTTTCTCCTCTAGATGATTTAAGCCACCTATGTTATCATTTGGTAGAAAAACATTCTTTTTATTATTAAATCATAGCTGTGTACATTAATGCACTCATGTGGTACAGTGTGCTGGTTATGTATATGATTTGAAATATTTTCATCAAACTAGTTAATATAGCCTTCATGGTATTTTTTTCGTTATTGTGTTAAGACTTCGATATTCTACATTTAGAAAGTTTCATGTGTACCCTTGTAAGATGCACCATAGGGATGGCTCCTTCCAGGTGTGTAAGAATGTTTTTCAAGTGAAAGAGTCTTTCTATTTTAACTATTTTCTGTCATACAAATACTTGGTATATGAAAGTATGGTTACCTTGAAAAATAGATGCCTGTATTCACATGTAACAGAATTTTCCTGGGATGAGAGTCTCTTTTTGGAGGGATTGACTATTTTTCTCCTGGGAACAATAATAACAACAAAAACTGAACACTTTGGCTCTTAATTTCTCCCTTGTTCTTGGTTAGTCTTCTATAAGAGACACTCATCAAATATAGTCGTCACTTTGTATCTGTGGGGATTGGTTCTCAGACCTTCCCCAGACCAAAATCCATGGATACTCAAGTCTGTTATATTAAAGGGGTTAGTGTTTATATATACACATCCCCGCATATATTTTAAATTATCCCTGGATTACTTATAATACCTAACAGAAAATAAATGCTATACAAATAGTTGTTACATAGTATTATTTTTTATTTATTATTTTTACAGTTGTGTTGGTTTTTTTTTTGAAATCTTTTTGATCTGATGTTGGAGGTTGACTGAGTCCATAAATGTGGAACTCATGGGTATGAAAGGCCAACTGTTTTTGTTCACTTCATCTGCTGCTGAAGTCAGACCCATGAAGCAGAGAGCTGGTAATAATTAATCTCCCCTTTACATTTGCTATGCTTTCTTTACCAATTACTTGACATAACTTGAGAGGACCTTTACAATCTGAGCTGAGAAACTTTTTCTTTCTAAAGATTTTGATCTGTAAAATAGGAGTTATCTTAACTCACTCCTTTTTAAATTTCATGTGAAAGAGGACAGGTAAGGAATTCTGTTAGAATAGCGATTCTAATTTAGTGCAGGTAGCCCAAGAGTCTGCATTCCTATCATGTTACTTAGTTTATAGACTATGCATTAAAATGTCTGTACTCTTTTTTTTTTTTTTGAGACGGAGCCTTAAGCTATCCCCCTGGGTAGAGTGCCATGGCATGACAGCTCATAGCAACCTCCAACTCCTGAGCTCAAGCGAGTCTCCTGCCTCCTCCTCCCAAGTAGCTGGGACCACAGGTGCCCGCCACAACGCCCGGCCATTTTTTGGTTGCATCCATCATTGTTGTTTGGTGGGCCCGGGCTGGGGATTCGAACCCGCCACCTTAGGTGTACATGGCTGGCGCCTTAGCCGATTGAGCCACAGGTGCAGAGCCATATATTCTTGATATTAAAATAATCAGACTATAGTTGGAAAGACATGATGGAATTTTTTTTAGTGTGAAGGTTTTAGGTTATAAAAATCTGGGTTCAAATTATGCAATTTGGGGAAAACTACTTCATCTCTTGAGTTACCATTTCTTGTCCTATGGAATGGGAATGAATGCCTGGATCACTTGAGTTAAATCAGAAAATGTATGTAAATGCCCTCTTATTGATTGTATAAGCAATACACAGCATTTATTTTATTATGTTATTACAGAAGGCACAGAAACAGACACTGGTATCTCTTCATTTTGTATCACTTTTGTATTTTGAGATGGTTTTCATTTAGATTGAGAAGAGTCAAAGAAGAGAAAAAATAATGAGGTAATTAGTATGATAGATGAAAACTTTTTACTTGTAATTACTACAAAAGACATCTGTGTCAAAGATGATGTGAGATACAATTTGTGGATATATAATTGAACACTTATTTATTTTCAATATAAGTAATAAAAGGAACATATTTTCACGCCTCATAGAACTATGGAGTTCATTTATAAATGCATATGGGTTTATTTATTCAGAATGATTTTGCCTGAATTGGATTGGATTTTACCTTGCTGCTGTCTATGAAAAAAGAGATTTGTTATAAAAATTTAGAGTGTGAAGCACATCATATGTAGGATGAGGAGTATGGGGAGGATGCAGGTTGAACAAGGCTTAATTTTATTGGACTGCATCTTAATTTATTGCTGACTACTTTTAGCCATATTAAATCTCTTTCTTAACAGTACTTCTGAGCCAATGCATCAAAATTTTAAAAATGAAGCCTTGCTACAGTCGGTAATTTATATGTATGCTGTAGAGCAGAGGTTGATGAACTAAAAATTTGGCCCTCTCCCTGTTTTGTGAATAAAGTTTTATTGTACCACAGCCATGTTCATTTATTAATATATCCTCTATTATGTGCTTTCACACTGCAATAGGAGAGATGTGTAGTTTTCATAGAAACTAAGTGGACTGTAAAATCTACAACCTTTACTATTTAGTCCTTTACAGAAAATGTGTGCTAAACTGCTTTGGGGAAGACACATCCAACATTTGTGAAAGTCTACCTACAGGCTGTGTTGTAGCAGGTAGATGTGATGAATTCCTCATAGATTTTCCAACTCAGAGTAAGGTGAGTCAAGAGAAGGGCTATGTGACTGTCCATGCCTGGGGAAATCAGCAGTGCAGCTAGTTGAGACCATCAGCTTGTCTGTTAAGCTAGAGACGCTGAGATGTCTTCTGAGGAGATGAGACTTGTTCTCCCCCCACTCTCTTCTCCAGTTGCGCATTATCTGGGCACTTCAGATGTTCCACCATCATTTGTCCCTGTTTACCCTTTACTCAACCATCCTGGGGGCTATGATCTCCCTTCTCTCATTTTGAACCTTGAGTGCTGAAAGTTGCCTGCTGTGCATTGTTGCACATATGCTCTGCTATGTACCCAATATAAAGATTCTGGAGAACAGAACAGGTGCTGCATTGCTTTCTTGTTGCCACCAGGCACATGAAACAGTGTTTACCCTTACAAGCTTCTGGTTTTATGCACTAAGTTTAGTGTAAGTTTTGTCCTTTCCTCTCCCTTGATGGCCTCTGTCTCAGGTTGGGGTCTATTAGATGCCCAACACTGTGTAGCTTCTCTTTGCCAGGAAATGTGGTAGAGGCAGAAATAGTAAGATTCAGTTGCTGCTATCCTATACTGTGAAGGTGGGTAAAATCATGGCGCTTACTGATGTGAATTGTAGGGTGCTATGGACTCACATAGGATATAAAATTGATGTGAACACAATATTACCTTGAAATACATATTATCATTCCCATTTTAACAGCAAAGAAACTGAGAGTCAGAAAAGTTAAGAAAATTATCCAAAGCTAGGTAGCTAATAAGCATCAAAGTAGGGGTTAAATAAAAGATGTTTACAGGTCTATTCTCATTGCTCAACTGATACTGTGCTTCTGTAGTGTGTCTCAGAATTGTTGTCTCCTCTGTGTCTTAACTTTCAACTTCCTTGTCCTATTCTCTTACTTCAGGAAAACGTCTGCAATTCTGACCATTTTTCTAGCATGTTATTATTCCTTAACTCTACTTTATCTTAGATATCTGTGCCATTCTGGTCCCTAATCTGATGGCCTTGATCTTCTCACCAATATCTCATATATTAGCCTCGATTTAAAGTTTCTGGTGATCCCTGGCTCTGCTCTGACCATATTATTTCTACTCTAAATTTAAGAGCCAGAGAATTTGTAAACCTCCATCATCATCAGTTGCTTTGCAACCAATAAACAGTGAATAACTTCAGTCCACTTATCACTGGATTTTAGCTGATACTGCTGCTGAACATGGAGTCTTGCCTATTTCTTTAGCAATTCCACAAGGAATGATTACTAAAATCATTACAGAGAAGACCCTGGGAATGGAATTAGTAAACCTGAGAGTTTAAGTCCTAGTTCTGCCATTGAGTGTTATTTTTTTCTTTGTAAAATTTAGATAATTATATGTATTTTACAGACTTGCTGTGACGTTAAAATGAGCCAGGTTTTGTGATGGCACTTTATGTAAATACAGGTAATTGCTCATATATAGGGTGATGATATTAATGTTAATTTTACCATTAGGTATTATATAAATGCATTTAAGTTATCGTACTAACACTTTAATGTTGCAATGTGATAAAGGGAAAAAATAAGATCATGGAAGAGCAGAAGTAAAATATGAGTACAGAATCCTATTTTAGGAGAATCTGCAAACAGAACACACTTTGGAAAAGACAGGAGGCACAGTTCAAGAAAACTTCTCATCCATGAAAAATTCAGACATAAAGGAGAACGGGCACTTCCCTGCCCAGCTTTCTCTTGGAGATGTAGTTTCTCTAACTCAAAGGAACTAAATGGTTCTTCTCTGTTAATACACATTATGATTATAAAACCTTACATTAGATTATACAAGCTAATATATTTTCTTTCTCTTTTTCTTGATTAATATTTATTAGAGCCAAAGTTAAGAGACTGACAGTTAATGGGTAGGGATTTCTTTTGGGAGCGATGAACATATGCTAAAATTGATCTCAGCAATAGTGACACAACTCTGCAAACACACTAAAAAACATTGAATTGTATATTTTACGCTAGGCCACTGTGGTATGCACTGTGCTATTCACCAAACATATACTGTAGTTCCTTTATGTAGGTACATAGGAAGATTGCTTTGGGGGCAAGGGGGCTACTTTCGAATAGGACTTGCCAAATGACTTGCTTTGGCCAATGGGAGTGTATGTGTCACTTAAAGATGGAGGCTCAAGGTCAGTGCCTGTGGCTCAAAGGAGTAGGGTGCCAGCCCCTTAGGCTGGAGGTGGTGGGTTCAAACCCAGCCCTGACCAAAAGCTGAAAAAAAGAAAAAAAGAGAGAGATGGAGGCTCAATGAGCCAGTGTGTGATTTGATGATGTGTTTTATTTCTCTGCTTTGGCAGTAATAACCGAAAATGTTAAGATTAAGTCTTGAGGAGCTTGGGCCTCTGTGCATGCCTATTAAATGTACAATAGAAGCAGGAGTCAAAATTTTGTTTTTGAAATCTACTCAAATGCTAGTGCTGTTTGTTACCCATCATAACCTAGCCAAACTTAATTGATAAATCTGACCAATTTTAAAGTAAGCTGAAAAATCCCACACCTTACTCTGCAGACTATTTTGCAAAGTAAGTTCACCATACACCACAGCACAGGTCAGTATATAGGCACCCCCATTAGTAATTTCAAGTACTGAAAGCCAGTATTCTCCATTGCCATCTAAAACTCACCATTAAATACGCCACTCTGACCCAATGGAGTAAAGGGGATAGTGAAAAACCATAAATTAATCAAGTGAAAGTTCCATCATAGACACATGATTCCATGGGAATGAAATTTCCTCCTGGACACGGAGGTGAGTCACTTACACCCACTCAAGAGATTTGAATTATCAAGTGCAAAATGTTACAGCTCTCCACACTCTTTTTTCCTCCCACTATTTCTTTTCTCTGCTTATCTTTCTTCTCAGGATGTGAGGAGCAAGTAAGGTGATGTATGAGAACATGCTCTGGCAATTGAAAAATGCCATATTAATATGATTTATGATTTTGTGTTCTATGAAGTGGATACAGCATTCCTTGCCCTGTTCACCTCCCAGAATTATATTAAATCTCATTTGGAGGGTAGAATGCAAGTAAAGTCACTTTATAGATTTTATATACTCACACATATCTAAACCACTGGTATTATTAGTATATAATGCATATATTTATAGGATTTCACACTTAGCTTATTAAATCTCTAACATTGAACCAGTGACTCCTCTTCTGAGAAGTGTCTTTCTTCTGAAAAAAATAGGGAGAGACTGTCGTGGTGCCTCACATCAGTAATTCCAGCACTCTGGGAGGCCAGAGCAGGTGGACTGCTTGAGGTCAGGAGTACGAGATCAGCCTAAAGAAGACTGAGACCTCATTGCTAAAACTAGCTGGGTATGGTAGTAAGCACCTGTATCCTAGCTGCTAGAGAGATTGGGGCAAGAGGATTGCCTGAGTGCAAGAGTTTGTAGTTGCTGTGAGCCATCATGCCGCCACACTCTGCCCAGAGCAACATAATAAACTCAAGCTAAAATAAAAAAAGGAATATATATATATATATATATATGAAATATGTCCTATACATATTGAAGAATAAAGGAGAAATTAGATGAAAATTGCTTCACAGAATTTAGAATTTTTCTCCCAGTAAGTCATAGCTGTTATCTTTTCTTTACAGACTATACAACCTTTTATCTTGAGGCAACAACTTTTGGACACAATATTATTGACAGATTATCTGATTAGCTGAAATAAGACATGGTTAAATATGAGGGAGACTGGTATAAATACACAGGGATTT
Source organism: Galagoides demidoff (assembly GCA_963574575.1). Classification (NCBI taxonomy): domain Eukaryota; kingdom Metazoa; phylum Chordata; class Mammalia; order Primates; family Galagidae; genus Galagoides; species Galagoides demidoff. Next base: position 10,381 of record CAUYQV010020228.1, on the reverse strand, counting down.
TGCCACATATTACAACCTATTACTATTTCTTAGTAATAACAATGATTTCTTGATCTTTATCTATTGAATCCTTGTCCACATATCAATCTTGTCTTCAAATTTCAACATCAGGCTGGACCTTTAAAGATCTACAGTTTGTGGAGCCCCTGTTTCAACCCATGTTGGACATGCAGTGTAAGCAAGAATTATACCTTTTATGTAGCCCGCTGAAACAATGCCATTGTTTGTTACACAGCACAATTAGCCCTACCAGACAAATATATTTAGTAGTCATAGAGCAAGTCAGATGATTCAAAACCTCTACAGATGAGTTTGGTTTAACTGGAAATGGAAGAAGGTGATGCTGTTTATTGATCTTCTAAATTTCCAACGTTCTAGTTAATAGAGATGACGGACATGACTCTGAGTTTTTGCTTATGTCTTCTAAATTAGTCTGTTGCTGTTTGTAATACACAATTACGATTAGACTTCTTAGGAAAGTCAACCATAAGCAAAAGAAATAGCAATAGGATGGAGAAAATAAATTAACCTGGAGAATTTTCAGCCTACTCACTACAGGAGGTAGTTTTCCATTCCACGTGTCACATTTGGCAGCCACAGGTAGCACTGTAACCAACGTTAGATTTCCTCACTACAAAGGAAAATAAAACCAATGCTATAAAAATGCAGCTGCCCTTCTTGCCACCAAATAAAAGGAAATTGGACTGACTAATCCAAAGTCTTCTTTGAATTTAACATCACTGGCTTGGTTTTTAATTTAAATTGAGACAAGGGTCAAGAGGAATGTTGCATTTTCATCTTCTTCTTTTGAAGTTCTTATGAGAAAAATTATGGTTTTAAAGGAGGGGGGGGGAAAGAACACTAAAACTTGAAGGGAGATTTATTACCTACATAGAAATAAGCACAGGTAGGAACGCGAAAACAAAGGCAGGATTTGAACATTAAGCGCAGGAAAGGCAGTGGAACAGCCCTCATATGAACACATTTACTAGATGTGAGAAGTAAAAAGGATAGTGGGAGTTTTCACAAATGGAAACCAATGTATAACATACGATATGGAAAGATAGAGGAATCTAACGTTTACCGAGCACCCGCTGTGTGACCATAATTGCACATACCTATGAGGCTCATTGCCCTAGAATTGTCCATTAAACACTTTTTTTGGTGAGTATTTGCTCAGAATTTTACATCATCTCATCCAGACTATTTTTAGGTTCCTAATCTGTTGATTCTACTTTTCAGCTTTTTTTTTTGACAAATAAAAATTACACGTATGTATTCAAGTTGTACAACATAATGGTTTCAGATATATATATATAGTAAAATGGCTACTATAAATATATCCATCACCTCACATAGCTACCTTTTGTGTGTCTGTGTGTATGATAAGAGTTCTTAACATCTATTCTCAGCAAGTTTCAAGTATACAGGACATTAGGTCTCCACAGTCACTCATGTTACAACTATAAATCAGCAACTTTTTATCAATGTTCTATTTCCTTTGCTCCCTTACCCCTGGTAACCAACCTTCTATGAGTTCAAATTTTTACATTCCACATAAATGATGTCATGTTACACACACACACACACACACACATATATATATACACATACAGAGATATATATATCTTTTGGGTCTAGATTATTTCACTTATCATTATATCTTTGAGTAATTCCTATTACAATTCCAATAAAACTTTCTAGAGAAATGAAAAAGAAATCAACCCTAAAACTTTAGAAACCACAAAAGACCACAAATAGCTAACATCATGTTGAGAAAGAACAAAAAAGTCAGAGGCATCATATGTCCTTATTTCAAATTATAGAAAAAAGCTATAGTAAGTAAAACAGAGTGGTATGAAAACAAGCAAAGAAACTGAATAGATATTTTTCCAGAGAAGACATACAAATGACTGCCAGGTGTATTAAAAGGTACTGAACTTCTCTAATCTGGGAAGATGTAAATAAAATTCACAATAAGATGTCACCTCAAACCTGTTACATGGCAATTACTGAAAAAGTCAAAAGATGACAGTGTTAGTGAGGGTGTAGAGAAAGGGGAACCCTTATACAGGGTGGCCATAGAGTTCCTGTGCAATTTACAATAGTGTGCAAGTTAAATTTGCACACGAACTTCATGGCCACTCTGTATATTTTTGGTGGGAACGTAAATTAGTACAGACATTATGGAAAAGAGTATCAAGTTCCCTCAAAAATTTAAAAATAGAAATAACATAAGATCCAGCAATCCCACTGGTGGGCATATATTGAAAGGGAATGAAATCAGAATGTCAAAGAGACATCCAAACTTTGTGTTCATGGCAGCATTATTCACAGTGGTCAAAATAAGGAAACCAAAGAAAGTGTTATAAATATGGATATAAACACACCCGCGCACACACACAAAAGAATATTCTTCAGCTTTGAAAGATAAGTAAATCATCTCATTTAATCTTAACTACAGCCCACTTAACTCTGAGCAGGCTATTACTATTTTTAGGTTTCAAAGAAGATGAAATTCAGAAAAGTTACTTGAAACCCAGGGGTCAGCAAGCCAATCATTTAGTAATGTTAAGATTTGAATTCTAGTCTGCTTGACAGCAAAGCCCAGGCAGTTTCCATATGCTGAAGTGTCTCCTAAGCATCTCTAATCTTCTCTCCTGCAGTGTATATGGCTCTGCCACAGCACCCCTCTGAGGATGTGCCACTAACACCAACACCAACAATTTGTCATGAAAAGTTGAATTCCATGGAATGTTTCCCCTTGGGCTGGAACAGATTCAGACTCTTTGCAACGTCCCCTCACCGGTACTAATGGAGTCTTCTAACACAACACAGAATAATAGTCATTTCTAGATTGAAAATAGCAATTTAGTTGCTATTCAGTTTTCACTAGAATATTCCTTGACACCTCTAATCATTAGTTCAATGTTCCTTTAAATGTGAGGGCTATAAAGGGATCATTCTGTGTTTTACATAGAGAAACTTGCCCATTTACTTCTCAATCATTCCCCGAATGCAGCATTCATATTGAAAAGTTTCACTATAAGATTCATAAAACAAATTCTCTTCTGCCACTTAAGATGCCTCTGTTTATAATTATTTGCATTTCCCAATTGTCGAAGAAGTGATATAAGCTACAGAAAAAAAAAAAAAAAAAAAGAGAGAAAGCATTTCATTGACACACAGTGGACAATAAAATGACATAATTATGTCCAACATGCATGAATATTTTAGGATTATGCCTAGAGAATGTTAAATAAATCTCTCAGTGTTCTGCAGCTGCAGCACACTTTGGGTTTCCCTTTTTCATTCTACTTTGTGCTCAGTGGCTTTTTAAAGGAATTTTGTCACTAGAATCATGACGGCCGTTCTTTATATTTAGTAATCTATTCTGTTTATATTGTTCTCTAAGGAGCTTAATATATTTATCTCTTTGACTCTCACAGATTATTTATTAAACATGTTTTTTAAATTGTGAATTTTAAAAGTCACAATTTTTTTTCCCATTTGGAGAAAGCACAATTGTTTTTGGAGGGGTATACACAAATAGAAGGATTTTTTTTTAAACATTCTTATGCTCATTACGTACCCCACGACCATTGTAACTTCAGTGACATGTTTATACCTCCAGCTCTTTTGTGGAGTGACTGACATGTAGAATACTCTTCCTAAAAATCTGGCAACCAAACCAATTTATGGGAATTCCAATCTGCTATGGAAAAGATTCTGATGGGGTGGAAAGGATGGGGCAGGGGGGACATGAACCCTGGATTTCTAAAATCCCCAAATGTTAAAAAGGATGGAACTTCGGCACTTTTCGTTCATCCAATTGCTCTCTGTTGTCCTTCAAATACAATTTAAGATTTTGGCAACTTTTACAGGTCTGGCATCACCTGGCTTCTCTCTGTGTCTTCACCCTGCCACTCTCACACTAGCTTCTGCCACATCATGACCACTGGCCTTAGTTCAAATTTCTAAATGAGTTCAGTTTCTACACACCCCAGACCCTTTTCTGGCGTCTCCCACTGCTGGAAAGCTCTTTGCCTCCACCTGGTTATCTTCCTCCCTCAGTGTCATTTTCCTGGCTAGGCCTCCCCTGTGCATTCACAGCACAGGGCCAAGCACATAGTGAGTCCTCAAAAGCAAAGGGCTAAACTATTAAATGCCCATTATTAAATGTACCACCCGTAATGTGTCTTTTTTACTTGACTGACAGAGAATCAGACACACCACTGAGGAAGTTTTACATTAAGGATAAAACCAAAAAGGACCTGAGCTTGTTTTAATGATTATTATTGAGTGTATTCACACAACACCTTTTTGTAAAGAGGGTCTGACTTCTCCTTTTTTTAAGTTTTAGGGTAGCAAAGGTTTGCTTACTTGGCAATAAGCATGACAATCTTTCACCCAAAAGATCTAGGGAAAAATAGGTTTTATGACGATGTTCATGTCTAACCGTGTCTGATGCTTGGAAAGGTACCATGAGGTGGGCAAGCCTGCTGTCCAATTTAACAGATGAGAAAACAAAGAAATAATGAGTGTTTCCATGCACTTCATCAAGGAGATGGATTAAGGAGGAGCCAGATAGGAGGTCTGACAAGTTTGCACATTTATCCTAGAAAAAGTGCTGGTGCCTTGTTTACCTTTCAAAGCAATTCGAGAACACTTTTTCTGGAATGGTCACCAGAGATGTCATTGTATTACTTTGAGGTACTAAATATCATCAAAATATCTTCCTTTCAATGTTTCCTTTATCTTCAGGTAAAGAAAAAACTTACCGGGGCCAGACCAGGTGAGTAGGGAGAGTTTCCTCACACGGTCATTTGGTTGCTGGCTGAGAGCTCCCTCACACACAGTGCTGTGTGAATTCTTTGATTCATTCATCAGTGAGCTCCTTCAGGACCATTTTTGCACAGACCTTTCTCCTTCCAAGATTCCTGTTTCTCTCTCAATGTTAACACTTGGTCTGGTGTACTTCTCATAGTCAGCTGACCATCTTGTTGTGTAATTCGTCAATTTTTGCAGAATTTTCATCAATTTTGCTTGTTACCAGCTGCCCAGACCTCTCATCTGTGATGCTTTCTTTCCTTTCATGATTAAAAAAGCAAAACAAAACAAAACATTTAATCCATTTGGACACTGCAATTTTCTTCATGATATTATCCCCATAAATGTAGAATAATATTTCCCTGATTTCACTTCCACTCTTGCAAAGTTTAACAAGAAATTTAATGTTTGTTCATTGCTCTAATTCAAGTTCTGACATTCCCACAAGGGCACACAACAAAGGCAGCAACAATAATGAATGTCACTCAGCAAGACACTGCCACATGTCTACACAAATACAACTGTGAGGCACTGATATACCAGGGTTATAAAATCTTACTGAGCTGTTTGTACAGTGCTGCTGATGTAAGTAAGTACAAGGTGGCAAGTTCGCTAACTTAATTGTCAGTCCTCCTCAAGATGCAATTCTGCCAGATGTCTGGTCTTTGTCTGTTGAGAAATTATCATTACTTGAAGTCACTCAAGAAGAAGGACAGATTCACTGACCCCTAGCAATAAGGAAGGAAAGTGTTGCTTTCCTAGTGTCTTCATGATGGAAACGGCCATCATCTCAATGAGCTTCTGCCAGTCCAGGGTTCAGGTTCAGTTTCAGGTGATGGATCATACGAGCTGTGACAAATAAGACTACAAAACTCATACTCACAAAAGAGCTACATAACTCATTGCTGAATATCACTGTATTCACCTTTGAAGTACTCTCCTTGGGAAGATACATACTGACGTCAGCCCCAGTCCCGTTTGAAGCACTTTTTCTAGGATGAGTTTGTGAATTTAATTGTTAGACCTTGTACTAATTAAACAGAAGAGCCCTACCTTACACTTAAAGTGAAGCCTTTTTGACAGCTATAGGAAAAGTATATTTGGAGTTATGTGACATGACTTCATGCCCATGATCAAGTCAGAATAGGTAGGTTATACTGAGTGATAATCCTCAAATTTCTGAGGCTGAAAATAACATAAATTTACCTCTTTTTCAAACTTCATTATATCCATTGCAGGTCAGCTGGGTGCTCTGCTCATTATAGTTGGTGAGGGACTGTGTTGATGGAGGACACACCCCCTACATACACTTCTGGGATTACCATAGCACGGCAGTGTTCTGCCCTGACAACCTAATGCTTCCTGCTAAAAATGACACACAGCTTGTCTGTTTATATATATATATATTTTTTTTTTTGTCTAATTCAGTCATATGCCAATGCTTCACTTGAAAGGGACATATATACATATATATATATATTTTTTTTTCCTGTGTGCCACGAAGGGAAAAAATCTGCAATATTTGTGAACAGCCTTAATAACTATGGCAGTGTGCTTTTCTTTCTGGTGGAAAACAATTTCTTTACTTACTTTTAGTATTTACAAAACAAATTCATTCCCACATCAAGAATGACAACTTAAAAGCTTAAGTCAAGAGACAGCTCATCTAGTGGTTGTGACCAGCTGGAAGTCCGCATCCCGGAGTGGCTTCCCATCGCTGCCTCATCATGTCCAGAGGAAGTTCCTTTCGGTTCAGAACTCTGAACTAAAAATAAATAAATAAATAAAATAAAAATAACTGATCTAAAAAGATACGCTATAAGCCAGCATGCAATAGAAGAACATGAATGAGATTACTGCCATAAATACACCCAAATATAAATGGAGGGTACAGAATTTTTGGTTCACAGAAATTCTGAAATCCTAAGGAGAGATGTAGCAAGGTCCGTCCTGAGAGTGGAAATGTTCCAATATTAGCAATCTATTCTGTTCTCTGGGTGTGGCTCTGAATTTTTTGTTTTCTCTTGCCCATAGTCCTGTCCTCTGGGGTGCTTTGATTTCCATTAATATCCTTGGTCACATCAAAAGTTGGCATCAGAGAATATGCTCTAGTCAGTAGCTAAATATTGTTGTCAGCCTCTTCCCTGCTGAGGGGCTTCAGAGCCTTTGTGTTATTTTAAATCTCAAACTCTTTGGGATTTACTTGCAGTGCCACTAACATAAAATGTTAGTAGGTTTCCTGTCTCTCTGAAGCCCTTCATCTCCGTGTGCCAATACCACTCTCACTGCTCTTTCTATATACATTTCTCACATTCACTCCATCTCTGTTTGCTTGCCTCCTCTCCCTTCACCCCTTGCAATCTAAATTACAGCACCTTCAATTTTCAAAGCTCCCATAGGCAAGCCAGATTTTAGTCTTTTATTCCCCAAGTCATTTCGCGCATTTGAATGCATTTATTGGATATCAAGCTCTTAATTATACCTTTTCTCTGAAACATCTTAATTGACTCAGAAATTTTAACAGTGGTTTGTGATGGCCATTCCTTTCATTTGATCTTTGCTGCAAATTTAGGTTTTCTTTGGTTTTTGTTAAATTCAAGGATATTCTCAATGGTATCTTTTTATAGGTTGGTTTTGAAAAAACAGGTTCCTCCTTCAATCCTATAAATTCCTGAACTTTGTGACTCTCTATTCCCTTGTACTTCCAGTCAATTCTTTTCTAAACTCATCCTTCTCTTGGGTAGATTGCCAGGTGTTGACAAAAATATCTATATGTACCAAAGTGCACTAGAATAATGATAACGCTAACAGTAATAATAGCAGGCCTTAAATCTCAGTGTTTTAATACAAGTCCAATGTTGGTCAGCAGAGGTTCTCTGCTCATTGTAGTCTTTGGGGCACAGGTAGAGACATCGCCTGGACCTAGGCTGCCCTGTCACTGAGGGTATGGGAGAATGCCATGATGAATGTACTGTCTCCTGAAGGCTTCTACCCACGAAAAATATAGGATGCTTCTGTGCACATTCTATTAACACATCCCATGTTCCTGTGAGGAAGCACAGCTAAGTGTGGATCACAGAAGGAACACCAGAAATATTTAGTGATGGGCCCTGATAACCACAACACTCAATATAGCTGAAGGCTATTGTAAAGTATCCCGCTCTCTACCTTTTTTTTCTTCCTTTACTTCCTTTCATTTTTGTTTTTTTTGCTCAATATACCAGACAAAATTTAGAATGTCAGAAGACTCTTCACTAAATGAGTAGATATGTTTATGCCTATAAATGTTAAACAATTTAAAAATATGTTGTGATATCTTTATGTCTATAAATGTTAAAAAAAATAAAAATATGTTGTGGTCATATACAGAGTGGCCATAAAGCCCATGTGCAACTTTAAGTTACGCACTACTCTAAATTGCCCACGAACTTTATGGCCACCTGGTATACATGGTTGGTTGAATATTGAGTAATTGTGTTTGATTGTTCAGGTGAAGGAGAGAGTGAGTGAGGCCTGTCCAACTGGTGGTAAACTGAGGAGAAAGACGACTGCACTGAGTTAGCATCGCAGAGTGAGGGATGAACTGCTGCACAGCTTGAGACCTGCCGGAGGGAGTTATTCTTCTACAGACTGAGGGAAGGTGACTCAGCATCCCTGGGGACCCAGTGACTGATGACCACAGTATTTTACACATTATCCATTCTGTTGGAAGGCACTAGTTCTCTCTCTATTTAGGTGAGACTGTGTGGGCTTTGACAACTGGCTAGAAGGCTTCTCTCTACTCCCTCTCTAAACTTCAGAATCAGGACACACTAAGATTTAGTAGGTAAAAGTACTAAATTGTACAACCTATCACAAGGTACAATCTAAAATAAGGGTGATAAATAGATCTGTAACTAAGGTTATGACCTGAATAATGATTTTTGGCCATGACTGTGCCTGTGACATTGGTAGTTACATGATGTTGAACACACTATTAAATCACCCCATGGTTCCCTGTCTCCATCTTTAAGACAGCACAGTCAATCACATATGTCCCAGAGAGTTTTTATGAAGATGTTTATGAGATACTAATTTTGGTCAAAATTAACATAAATACTTAGTATGCAGAAGAATTTCCTGAAAATGATGACTGGTCATCATATTGTAAAAGACATTCTTGGAGCAGGTATTCGAGCTCTGGATAAAGTTGGTTATAGCCATCTATTTAAAACGGTTTAAGTTGAAGCTTTCCTGAGAACAAAGTAAGTAGATCATCTGTCAGATCGTGGCAGAGATGTTGCCTCTGATTCAAGACTGTCCATGAATTTTAAATTAACACATCCTTATTTATCAGGGAAGCAAAGTAAAGTAGTGTTTTGGAGCCTCATCTCATGTGACTACCCTGCAGTCACCAGCTCTATGACCTGGGACACATTGCTTAACCTCATCTTCTGCATTTCCTTATCTGGACCATCTAGCCTTCTACTACCTACCTCAAGGGGTTGTTGTAAAAATTCAATACTATTGCACATGTAAGAAATTTAGAACAATGTCTGACAGATGGTATACACTTAATAATTATTAACAAGTTTTAATAAGATAGCACCTCAAATAGAATATATTTCATTCGCCTGCATATCTGCTTTCTATATTAAGACTGCGACAATTTGGCATTAGAGAAATGTGTCATCCTGCACTTTTATAAAATAATACTTCTAATAATGATAATGAACATCCTTGAACACATACCACATCTTAAGTATTTTTAAGGTGATTTAAAAACATCCTGTTTTACCTTGTTTTACCCTTCAAGAAAATTTGTCTAATTCTTAGATAATTCCAGAATTTTTTGTTTAGATGAGAAGGCCCAGTTCTTGATGGTGAAGTTAGGTCTGCATGGTTGTAAAGTCAATGCTCTTACCCACAAGGCTAGATGATTCCACAGCATACTTTATTGCCTCTTTGAATTCTCAGCCCCCCAAAGCATCTCACACTTACTGAACATTTCATAAATGTTTGTAGAATTAAATGGGCTCTTAGTTTTTGGGAATGGTGATTAAATATGATTGCTTAAAATTAAATTACTTGGCTACACTGAGCATATTTTAAGCAGTTATTCCTCAACTTGCCTCTCATTCTCCTTTTTTTTCTTTCTGAAATTTAATTCTGATGGTGTCTGTGCTCTCTTTAAAAATTTCCATAGCTGTCCATTTATTATCAGATTTTTTTTTAATTTTATTGAATGGTAACTATGTACATTAATGCACTTCTGGGGTACAGTGTGGGGTTTTCACATGCAATCCGAAATACTTCCATCAAACTGGTCAACACAGCCTTCATGTCATTTTCTCAGTTATAGTTTTAAAACATTCTGTTTCTACTCTTAGAGAGTTTCACTTGTACCCTTGTAAGAAATACCTCAAAAATGGTCTGTCCAATCCCCCTCCCTCCACCCATTCCCCCCTCCCTTCTCCCTCCCCCCTCCCCACATTCTTAGGCTATTTGGTTATAGCTTTCATATAAAAGGTACAAATTAGTTTCATAATAAAGGTGTGTACATTGGATACTT
>CAUYQV010020218.1:0-60800 GCA_963574575.1 Galagoides demidoff | reverse complement strand
TAGCAACCTCCAACTCCTGGGCTCAAGCGAGTCTCCTGCCTCCGCCTCCCAAGTAGCTGGGACCACAGGCGCCCGCCACAATGCTCGGCCATTTTTTGGTTGCAGCCATCATTGTTGTTTGGCGGGCCCAGGCTGGGGATTTGAACCCGCCACCTTAGGTGTACGTGGCTGGCGCCTTAGCGGATTGAGCCACAGGCGCCAAGCCAACTCTTAGTTTCTTAAGATGAGGGACTTGCCTTTCTGGAGGAACCTAGCTCGCCTTCAGGGCCATGTGGCCAGTTGGGTGAGTAGCTATTGAATTGAATCAAATGGGCTCTGAGCCTTAAAGATAGAAAAGAGTCGTTACCATATTGGGAAATTAAACCCTGGCTGAGAGAATTTCTCTGACAAGGATCATTGTTAGGGTTACAACCCAAGGAGATGGGCAATGACTGAGGCTGACCTCAGCCTGGAAAGCTGGGGTCTGGGGCAGCTTGGAGAGATGGTTCTCCAAATAAATCAGTGAAAGGAGGCCATACCTGTCCATCTGCTTTGTGGGAGAAATCCATAAATGGCCTTACCCCAGAGCGTTTTCTCACACCTAGAGGGCTGATGTGACCTTCCAAGACCTCTGCAGTAGTGTGTTCAGGGGTGTCTTCTGCAGCCAAGGCCTCGGGATTTGTAGGTGGGGGCCCAAACTACTAAGGGTTTATTTTGGCGGGATGGACAGGGAAGGAGTTTGGGGAAGAGGAAGGGAACAGTTTCTCAGTGCCCAGAAACTGCACTTGGGGATCTCATCTATTGCTGTCACAAGCTCCAGGATTTGGGAAACTGCTACGGTCATTAAGAGAGCCTGTTTGGGGCTAGCCTGGTCTAGACAGGTCTGGACCTTCATAAGACACACCTGACACCAAGTCATTGTTTCACGCAAAGTGTCAGCAGTGGGTGATACCCAAGGGTGGAGGGGTTGGTGTGAGCCGACTAAAATCTACTTGAAGGTAAAGACTGTGCCTTATGTCCTTTGTGTTCTTGGGCAGTCAGCCCCGCTGCCGTGGTCACAGGGGCAGCGTGCGACTAAGTCCTTCATAACTGAACTGAAAGGAGACAAAAGCACCCAGTCCTCTCCACTCCCAACCCGATCCTACCCCCAACCTGCAAGTTATTCTTACTCTCCAGGAGCCAGGGACAGAGGACCACCGTGGAGAGACGTGGCCGGGGAGGTGAGGGGACCTGCAGAGACAGGACTCCACTGAGGGGTGGCTGAGTGGGCGTGCGCGCAGGCACGTGCGGGCGCGCCGGAGTGTCGGGGGAAGGGGGTGGTCTCCAAAAGAGGGAGGGGAGAAGGCAGGGGGCGGGGAGAAGCAGGCCCTTTAGGACCCGGCTGCGGAGGCGGGGGAGGAGAAAGAAGCCGAGGAGGCGGCTCTCGCACTCGCAGGGCCGTGCCACCTGCCCGCTCACTCGCTGCCGTCGCGCTCCTTACCGCCAACATGCTGCCGAGACTGGGCGGCCCCGCTCTGCCGCTGCTGCTGTCGCCGCTGCTGCTGTTGCTGGGAGTGGGAGGCGGTGGCCTCGGGGCGCGCGCCGAGGTGCTGTTCCGCTGCCCTCTCTGCACTCCTGAGCGCCTGGCCGTCTGCGGGCCCCCGCCGGCCGCGCCACCCGCCGCGGTGGCCGGAGCGGCCACCGGCGCTCGTGCGCCCTGCGCGGAGCTGGTCCGGGAGCCGGGCTGCGGCTGCTGCTCGGTGTGCGCCCGGATGGAGGGCGAGGCGTGCGGCGTCTACACCCCGCGCTGCGCCCAGGGGCTGCGCTGCTATCCCGATCCGGACTCCGAGCTGCCCCTGCAGGCGCTGGTCATGGGCGAGGGCACTTGCGAAAAGCGCCGGGACGCCGAGTACGGCGCCAGCCCGGAGCAGGTTGCAGGTAAGGCGGGCTGGACAGCTAGTTGGGAGAAACTTGGAGGGCAGCGGAGGAGCCTGGCTGGCTGCCGCTGGGTAGCGAAGGAGTGTGCGGCGGGACCTCAGGGATTGTTTTAGGGAGGAAGAGTGGAGTCTTGGACCCGAACTAGGGGGACTGCTGAGAGTGGGGACCCGAAAGTCAGGCCCAGGGAGGGAACTGGAGTTGGACAAGCGGAAGAGTTCTGGCTCCTAATTCGGTGGGTATGAATGGGGAGGGGAAGGGCATCCCTGTCTCCGTAGTCTTCCCCGGGTGGAACGTACCCCGACTTCTAATCTGGAGGAGGGAGTTTCTAGGGAGGAAGCATTGGTTAGATCTTCAGGAGTGAAAACGTGGAGCTTATGTGGGGCGCTGCAGGGAGGCGGAGGCTGCGGGTGTTGGTGACACTGGGAACCTCCCTGAGTAGAGGACGGTAGGAGGCAGCGCTGGCGCATGGAGAGATTCTTCTTTCTACTGGGGTTGTGCGGTGGGACGAAAGGACTTGTTGGCACTTTGTAGTGTGGGTTGCCTGGCAGGAAAAAAAAAAAGGAACGCTACTATTTCGTATAGAGGGTTCTTGCTACCAGGTTAAATGGAAAAAATAAAAGGGGGGGCATTCGGGAGGCGAGGTGGAGACCCCAGCAGTTGATTGACTTAGTGTAATTTAAACCCGCTCGCCGGCTCTGTTCCCGGGTTAGGGAGCAGCCAGGGTATGGCGTTTATTTGGGCTTCTGATCAGAGGCAGGAGGATGCCTGGGCGGTGGAAGCAGCCGCTTTTACTTGATTGATGTGTTACACCCCATCCCCCATCCTAAATTGAGCGACCCTCTTGTCCGACAGACTGGAGACCCTGGGGTTCTTTGTTTAGGGGCCCCCATCCCTCTCAAAAAGTTATTTAAGGGAACAACCAGGCTCTAGGGAACTTTTTTTTTTTTTAATTATGAAAGCCTCCTGCCCCAGTGGTCCAGAGGAAGCTGTAATTATTTTCTTTCCTCTTGGAGACAGTGGTGAAATGTGTCCACTGCCTGCTGCTGTTGTTTAAAAAGCAAGTGAGTCTGACCAAGTTTCTCAAACTTAAGGGAAAAAAAAAAGTGAAAACATTCTTGCTTGCTTCTCAGCTTCTGCGGTCTTTGTAAACCTCCCCCCCTCAATACATTCCTCCCCCCGTCCTCTGGGCTGCTATTGTTTTTTTCCTGTTCTCCTTGAGAATGGAATTAGGGGTCAGAGTTGAAATCTTTCTTCCATTTCTCTGGCACATTTTGCCCTGGAGCACAGAACAAGTTGGGGCTTCCTTTAAGTGGAACCCCCCAGTCCCTTTCTTTTCTTTGCTTGCTTCCTGCTCCAGCCTGTGTGGAAATTAACCTTTCCCTCTTGCTTCTCTTAGAAAATGATAAGAAAAGGAAAAAGACACCCCACCCCCCAATCCTTCAACTGCGTGGTGGGGCGCCAACCCCTTCGTCTTGCCTCCCTCCTCATTACCCTCCCTGGTATGGTCCATCAGGCGGTTTCTGAGCTGAACCCTGAAAACTAAACATCTTTCTCAGCAAGGGTGAACTTTTCAAAGGGACTTAGTTCATAGAATTGCTTGGATGTTTGACTGTTTTAATAAAGCATGTGGTGCATTTCCTTCCTAATGTTTTAGTATTTTTTCCACTCTGCATTTGTTCTCACTCTAAGCCAGAAAACTAATTCTCCTGCTTCTTAAATCCCTGAAGCAGGTTAGAGTCTTTAGCCTGGAACAGATGCGGGAACAGATGCGGAGGGGATTCCCCTCCCCCTTCACTTTTCCCTGGAGCCTAGGCTAGGGAGGGGTTGTCAGGGGAGCCTGGGGACAATGCCGTGAGTTCATGGGAAGAATGTCACTCTGGATTTTCTGCCTGGTTATGGGACTTCCCTTCCGCCCGCTCCCCCCAGCTGCCTCCTCAGCCTTCTCCCAGTGCCCAGACACCTTCTGCCTTTTCCTCTTGTTCTGTGGCCTGGGAAGAGGGGACCTTAAGCAGGGGGGTAGGGGTGGGGTGGAGAATAGGAGCACTGGAAAGAAGTGACTAACATTGGGGGTGCCTGAGATTAGAACAAGAGTGGGGCTGGGGAGAGTAGCTCTTTGGGAGAAGCCTGGCCTTGCAGGCGTACAGGAGGAGAGGGAGTAAGGTTGGAGGCATCAGCCGGGGAGAGCGTTCTGGGCTAGGGCAGCGCCTGGGGTCACAGTTGGGGGCTGGGGACTGGCCCATGCCAGACCTTCACACTGAGTCCTGCTTTCTCTTACTCTCCTTTTTCCATCTTCCCTCTTCTCTGAGGAACGAGCACTCCCCCCCCCCCACCCCACTGCATTCCTCTTTGTGCAGGTTGCTTTTGAGAATTTTAAACATACCCTCTTATTTCGAGACAGCAAACCCCAGTAGTTCCGGCTTTGCTGTTAGCTCTTTTGTCTTTGTTCCCAGGACTCAGGGGCTGTGTTTCTGGCTTCCTGGGGATGGCAGAGATGCGGGCGGTGGGGGCGGGGGAGGCACATCGGTGGGCGGGTAGAAGAAGTGGGTGATGGTGAGCCTGCATCCTTGGGGATGATGGCCTCCGACCTCTTGGTTCAAAGAAACTGTGAAGTAATAAAGGGGGCCAGAGTGGGTAGGCCTGGAAGAAAATGGAAGGAGGACCCCCATGATCTGCCCGAAACCAGGACTTTAAAAGCATGTGGGTGTGTTTGGTGGTGGAGTGGGCAGGAGTGCCTAGAAATGTCAGGGGAAGAGGAGGAGCAGGCATGGGCCAGGCCGGGCCCTTTCAGAATCGAGGCCGGGCTGGATTGGTGCCCTCGGCGTCTCCCCAGCCTCCTTCCCTGCGGTGTACAATGCCGGGGATTATGCCGAGGGGCGGGGCGCCCTAGAGGCCGTCTGGGCCGCTGCACATATAAAGGTGCTATAGAAATGTGCAGTCAGTCAAAGTCCCAGGGCAGACAGGCGGGCGGGCGGGGCAGCTCTGCATCTGCAGTTGCTGGGAGAGAAGGAAGGGGAGAAGAGGCCCGCACTGATTTACAGTGGTTCAGTGCAGTTTAAAAAAAGAGGGGGAAAAAGCAACGGGACTTCTGGCTCCGAGCACTGCTTTGCATTTCGTCTTGCATAAATTTGCATACCGAGTTCAAAGTCGTAAAATAGACTAGGGAAATGAGTGGGACCCTCTGTCACCGATTGTTAACACCACTACCTTCCGCCGCCCCTTCCCCCATCTATACAGCCTTCCCAGCGCTGTGCGTGGAAGGAGGGGACGGGGGGTGGACGGGTGCCCCCGGGAGCAGTCTGAGAGACCCCCGCCGCAGGGCGTGGCTCTGTGGCTCTAACCTTGGAGGCAGGGTTAGTCTGGGGCGTTGCCGAACAAGTTCTGGTCTGCCGCCTGGGGCTGTCACTTGCCGGTGATGGGCTGGGATTGGAGGAAGCCGCATAATTGGGTCTTTTTTGCTGGAAGTTTCCTTACCTTCCACATGTGCCCAAAATGTTTACTGTGGTAGGCCTCTTTGTGTGATAATAATGATCCAGTTCCGCAAACGAGATATTTGAGGAAAATCTGAGAAAAAATAACCTATATAACAATGTTAAAGTGTCTTTGAAATGGGGCTAAGACATCTCTGCATTTCTCAGAGTCTATAAGGGAAAAAGAACCCAGTCATTGTGGTCATGAGGATCATCTGCACCACAGCTCCTAGTTAGTTGGACTATTGAGTTTCCTGGCAGGTAGGGGGAAGAGAGAGGCTTAGATGGTTCTGTTACCTTAGTACTGGGCTTTAAGGTGAAAATCAGCAAATCATTCCTTTGGGTTAGGAGACTACATGGAAATTATTCGTACAAAGATGGCATGGGTTACCTGAAAGCAGGAGCTTGTCCAGTCCCACATGATCAGACATGTGAGGGCTTTGAGAGAATCTGTTCTCTGGCCCGGGGATCAGATTAGCCTCCAGTTGGTTCTCTGCTCTGAGGTTCTCTGCCACGGAAAGTGGGATGTACAACTGCTAAGTCTGGACAAGAGGAAGTTCTGAAAGTTCTTGGCCCTCATAGAATAAGAGAACAGGGTAAGTATGTACAGTACCTGGAAGGGCTGGGCTGGGGCTGCTGAAGGGAATGAGAGAGGAGCAGAATGTACAAGGTTTGACAATTAAGTTCACAAACTCATCCTAGGAAAAGTGCTACGTAGCTCATTGACAAATAATCACTACAGTCACCTTTGAAGTACTCTCATTGAAAGGATGCATTGATGCCAGTGCCTGGTTCACCCTTCAAAGCAATTGTGGAACTCATTTTTGGAATGAACATCAGAGCTGTTGTCATGTAAGGTCTGACAATTAAGTTCTCAAGCTCATTCTAGAAAAACTGCTTTGAAGGGTGGGCTAGGTGCTTCGAAGGTGACCTGAGTGATATGCAGCAGTGAAGTATGGAGCACTTTTTCTAGGCTGAGTTTGAGAACTTACTTTTCCAATTGTGTAGAGGGGCCAGGAGGCTAGGCTCACAATTGGTTTGTTGTTGGTCCTCCTCACATATTGAAACACGATATCAGAAAAAAGAAAAAGCTCATGCTGTTTTGTTATCTTTTTTATTTTTAGAGACTTGTATCTGGGGATTTTTCTTTTCCCCTCAAGGGGCTCTATATCCAGGGACTGCATTTGGTCTCAACCCCCTTCTTTGTTTACCTGGCTCCCCTGCCCTTTTCAGGTTTCTGCATTCTGTCTCTCAGTCACTGCAGACCATGCTCTTCTTTTTCCTGGGCCTTTCCTGCTCCTGGCCCAGTGAGAACACCTGGCTTTTCACTGGGTAAAGGGGACAGACCTCAAAAACATGGAGTGGACAAAAGAGTGACCCCAACCTTCTGCAGAGATCCAGTCCGAGGGGTGCTGTCTAGGCAATTGGAGACTAGAATGTTCGAAAACCCTCAGATACTTAAAGGAAGAGGGTGGCTGGCTGACTGAGCTTTGAGGGAGGACTTCTGTGGGCTGGAGAAATGGAGACGCCCTCCCATGGGGCGCAGGACTCATGCTGCTTCTGCTGAACCAAGGCATGGAAGAAGAGGATGATGTTTTAATTTGCCAGGGGCGCGGGTGACCTGGTGACAAGATTTCGTAGCTCCCTCTGCTTCTCCATGCTCGCTCTGTCCAGCCTTTTACTGATAGTGCAGGCAGCTACCAGGAGGTTGGTTACCCTCCTATCTGTCCTCACCCTGTAATGAAGTGGCTTTTTGTGCATCTTGTCTCCTGTCTTCTGCCATTCCTGCAAGGAAGTCTCTTCTCCCTGTGTCACCAGTATGCACAGTGGAGATCAGGCAAGGCCAATCAGCAGGTGAGTAGGAGCCTAGAGACTGGCCTGGCTGCTTTGCTTCTGCATCCCTCTGCCTCCAGGACCAACCAGGGGGCTGGACAGTAGGCAGAAAATAGCTTTTGACCTTGTGGGCCAAAAGTTTTGTTCCTGGCCACCTGCTGTGTGCAAGGGGTGTATGGGCTACAGTAAACCACTGCCAGATTTGGGTTATTTACATTCCCTTGATTCCACTGAGAAGCCTAAGTCCTGGAGCTTATGGACTTCAGAAATTTAAGTCGCCTGTGTAGTGGCCAGTCAGGAGAGACAAGAGAGTCACAGTGCAGGCATCTGTAGAGAGTGGACAGGTGGCAGAAGCTGGTGGAAGCAGCCTGGCCTTGCTGTTACATTGACCTGGGTTCCCATGTAGACTCATTTTTTAAGATCTGAGTGGTAGCTAGAAGCCATAGTTCATTGGTTAGTGTGCAGTGGTGGTGATTTGAAACCTTGCCTGGGCCTGATTAACCAGGGGGGAAAAAGAAACATAAAAAAGAAAGAAAAATGCAGACTTTTGCCAGGTACAGGCCTGTAATCCTAGCACTCTGGGAGGCTGTGGCTGGTGGATTGCCTGAGCTCAGGCACTCCAAACCAGCCTGAGCAAGAGCAAGACCCCATCTCTAAAAAGAATCAGGCATTGTACTGGGGGCCGGTAGTCCCAGCTACTCAGGAGGCTGAGGCAAGAGAAGTCCTTCAGCCCAAGAGATTGAGGTTGCTGTGAGCTATGATATCACAGCACTTTACCAAGGGTGAGGGTGACAAAGTGAGAGTCTGTCAAAAAAAAAAAAAAAAAAAAAGACCATAGTGGTGGGTAAGGGGTTTCCTCAAACTCCAGGTTTCCTGTTGGTAAAATAAGGACGATGTTATCTTGGCTGAGTCTCAGGGTGATTGTGACAGTGGAAGTGCCTGGCATGTAGTAGGTTCTCGTTCATATTGGCTGCCTTGACCTTGGCAGGTAGCAGCTCCTCTGTCAGAGTTAGTTAGCTGGCCCTTAAAGTGAAGGCTCAACTGGACACCTCAGGCAAGCCACTCATCTCTGGAGGTTCAAATCCTGGGTGTCTTCCGCAGACTAGTCACCTGGGATAAGGGATTAATTCTTGCTGAACCTTAGTTTTCTTCTCAAAAATTGACAGTACCAAATCCATCAGGTGGTGCCTGCATGGGCATGCGTGTGTGTACAGTACCTGTATAAAACCTGAGGACTCGTGTCCTGGGATGAGTCACTTGATTTCCATCTTTTCACCTATGTAGTGGAACGTCCATACCTTTCTGATCTGCTTTTATAGGCCTGGAGGGAGGCTATTTGGCAAAAGGTTATGAAACTGTATTTTTTTCTTTTTTTTTGAGACAGAGCCTCCAGCTGCCCCCCTGTGTGCTGTGGCATCACAGCTCACAGCAACCTCCAACTCCTGGGCTCAAGCGAGTCTCCTGCCTCAGCCTCCTGAGGAGCTGGGACCACAGGCGCAAGCCACAATGCCCGGCTATTTTTTGGTTGCAGCTGTCATTGGTGTTTGGCGGGCCCAGGTTGGATTCGAACCCACCACCTTAGCCACTTGAGCTACAGGCGCTAAGCCATAAAACTGTATTTTAAGTGTAGTTTAAACCCAGTGAACAGTGAACATGTGGTTGGTGGTCAGCAGGCTTGCCATTTTTACAGGTGAGTTGGCAGTGCTCTTTGGGATCCATGTCCAGATGTCTGGGACTGACCATTCTTGGTATGGGAGCTTCTTTCTGCATGCCTAGAATTGGGGATGGGAGGGATTCAGGGGGCACTGGGTTCACAACCAGGTGATGCATGATGAGTCCCACCTCACCTAGAAGATACAGCCTCCCAGATTTCAGTGTCCAGAGCACTGGAGAATCCCCAAGGCCACATCTCATGATGGGGGGAAGGTCCTTTTTGTATACATGGCCCTCTAGGGGAAAGTTGCTGGGACCCAGGCTCAGATAACAGCGTCAAGTACTAACCAGAGTGGTCTTAACATGCTGAGCGCATATGGCGTGCTTAAGAGTACACAGTTGTCAGAGCCAGTAGCGACCTCATGGCACCCATTTCCTGTGCCAGGAAAATGGGGCTTTCAAAGCCCTGAACCTAGGATACCAGAACATGCTGAACGTGATCCTGGCAAAAAAATCAGATGTTCTTTCCAAAAAAGTGACATTTTCTTGCTCCATTGTCTCCAGAGTTTACTTACTCCAGAGTTGGGGGAGCAGTGTCTCATTTTGCAGGGGCTAGGTTGGGGGGTGTTTCTGGGCGCTGGGGTCCTTTCTAGTATCTGATTCCATCTGGGATACTGGGAAGCCTTCTGGGTGGCAGCCCATCTATGCACAGTGATAGCTCTCTCCTCCGCTGTCTCTGGAGGCGAGGCTTCAGGAAGGCAGAGGAAGTGGAGTCTTTGGGG
The DNA here is from genome assembly GCA_963574575.1 of Galagoides demidoff. Lineage (NCBI taxonomy): Eukaryota > Metazoa > Chordata > Mammalia > Primates > Galagidae > Galagoides > Galagoides demidoff. The sequence continues at coordinate 51,169 of CAUYQV010020218.1, read as the reverse complement.
CCAGTGGATACTTAGGGGGAACCCCAAGCTAGGGGGGCAAAGCACAATACTGCCACTTGGACACTGGGTTAGAATAGCCCTCCTAGACTCTCTGAAGGCTTTCATGGTGACGGGGAAGGAAGGGCATATATTACAGATGGGGTAGTCCAGGGAAATGTACTGGTTTTCAGGTTCCAAAGTGACTCCACACGCTCCCCACTCTATCCCTACAATGAGCAGGGTTTGCAGTGGGTGTAGGAGATTTAGTTTTCTTTCCTGGAGAAATGACCATCTCTCTGTGCCTCTCCTCTTCCTTGGTTGTTAACCCCCGTCCCATCCCGGGGCCACTCCTGTTCCTTGACAAAATCAGGGAACGTCTGGGCTGGGTGTCAGTCACAACTCAGAAGGAGACCTTCCTCAGAAACCAGTCCGGGCCCCCCCCCCCCGTGCGCAGAAAGAAATTCAGAGTTGACTGTACTCAGGAATTTTTTCCCTTCCCTTTTTTTGTAGGGGGGAGGAGGAACACTTGGCAGTTCTTGGGGCCCTTCTGGCCACCAGCCCCACATCTCTTCCTGGCTGCTGGGAGGCAGGGCAGGATGGAAGTTTGTGGAGAAGGGGACAGGGGCTGGCAAACTTCCAGCTGCCGGGCAGAGGAATTGGCTCACGGGCCCTGGTGCAGTTGGCCGGAGTGAAGCCTGGGGGGGTTTCTAATTAATGGGTTGGGTGAAGGTGTGTCAGTCTGTGTTCATTCAAGGAACTAAGCCCTCCTAGCCAGCATACTCCGGGGGAGGGGGCTGAGTTCCAGAAGCTCTTGGTGGGGTGGAGGGAGGAGGCAGAAGGGCTGTGCTCCGTACCTGGCATCTTGACCACACTTGGGGGTGTAGAGAGTCATAAGGAAAAAAGTGCTACCTCAAAGGGGTAAATGATTAAATAGTAATTAAAAATGCTTTGTTCCAGCCATTATCCACCTCTACCTGAGAGTCCAGTGGTTTTTGTTTTGTATGTTGTGTTTTGTATTTGTCCGCCTCAGCTCTGTTTTAGCCTTGGGATTCTTGCCACTTGACAGATGAAGAAATCAGGGTTGCACTAGGGTTCAAATGCCGGGGTAAATGCAGAGCGGAGTGCAGTCTGGGTCTCTCCATTCTCATTCCAGTGTGCGCTCGGTTCTCTCAGACTCACACATGCTACAGAGCAGTGAATTATATACTGCTTCTTGGAAAAGCTCTTTTTCCCTGGGAGGTAGTAATTAAGGCATAGCTTCTCAAAAATGTTCCTTTACGCAACTCTCCAGGAAGTTTCTTTTAGGTCTATTGTCTTTACTTCTGGATAGAGGTGCCAAGTTGAGAACTTGCTTTCTAAAGTGCCTGAGGCCAAGGAAAAATGAAAAGGACAATTCCCTTGTGCTCACGCCCTGCCCCTGGGACTGCCTGATAAGGTGGGGTGGTTTCTGTGGCAACAGTAGTGGGAGGTGTGTCAAGCAGGATATGGGGGCCAGGAGGGATGGCTTCACTAGAGCATGAGTCTTTTGAGGTTGGGTGGGGCAGCCGGCTATGACCGATAGCTCCTTCCCTTCTTCGAAGATTGGGGGGTGGGTGAGGTAATGGGGAGCAGAAAAAAAACAAAGCCCTGGGTTAAAAGGTCGTGCATGGTCACTGCTCAAGTGATGGCGAGTGACCACATGTCATTCTGGTTGGTTAAGAGCAGTGGAGCTAAACAGCTCGGCTTTGGTTTTGGCTCGGCCCCTGGCTACGTGACTTTGTGCAGTTGCCCTCAAACTGTAGCTCCTTTATCAAATATGAGAGAGGATAAGAAATTATCAACCTCATGTGCTTGCTTGATAATAAAACAAAGTTATGTATACAAACCACGTAGCACAGAAACTCAAGATAATCAAATGAGATTGTGGAGGTTCTGATACCCTCTTTTGCTCCACACAGAACAGGAGAATGGTAAAAGCTTATTTTTTTAAGATGTTTTCTGATTGGCCATTTTAAGAATACTGTTGGGGGTGTGTGGTTTATTCCATGAGGGGTGGATTACCTGGACAGTCTCATTAGCTTTGGAAAGCCTGGTCCAGAGGGGAGCCAGTGTTTGAGGGCTTTCCGGTGGACAGCATGACCCCGATACCATTGTACCAATAGCTTGATGGCTGCCCATGGCCTGTTTGTGCCCCAGAAGGTAGGACTCTTCACTCAAAGCCCAGCTGCTTGGTTTGGTTGGCTGCCCCTGAAACCAAGAGAATGTGCCCAACGAAGGTAACCGATGTGATGCAGTGTTATGTCAGCCCAAATCAGTTGAAGACAGAGGAAAGCATGGTGACCTATTTAAAAACACTTATTTATATTCAGGACACTTCTTGTGCTGGTTTGAGAGTGTGGCTGGCAATCCTGGACATCTTTGCAGGTTTTAAATTTCTTTTTACATCCTCCAAAGTTCAATTCGTCAGGCCTGGAGTGTCTGGGAGTAGTGATGGAGAAGAGGTGGGCAGAAGGCGAGGGTGCTGGAGAGAGGTTGGGAGAATTTGGTTTTTATTACTTTGTGGGAGTTGGGCTGTAGGGACTGTGTCACCGCAACTGAGTGTAGGTAGGGCAGCTGTTTGAATGTAGGTCCTGGGAGAGACAGGCGTCTTCCCATCCCTTCTCATGCTTCTGTTTGCCGACCACCTTTCTTTACCCCCAGTGCTGTTGCTGAAATGAGCCTTGGAGGGTGAGGGAGAGGCCAGAGGAGCCAGAAGAAGAATTAACACAGTGAAAGTTCTCTAGGGCAAAATGGTTGATGCTCTGGGGACAGTCAGCTTTTCAAACACATGAACACTGGAACACACCACGTGTAAGCTAAGTGACTGTGTTAAAAAGTGATCGCCATACCACTTGTGATACATGCCTTTTGGAAGGGAATGAGAAAAGCATTTTAAAAAGTTGAATATTACCTAGAGAAAAAAACCAAATCAGTAAAGATCTATAAATACATGCTGTGCAAATAAATGGCTGCCTCTTTTAGCCTTTTGACCGAGGTTCTTGGGAAGATCTTAATGTTAAATAAATGAAGTTCCTTTATGGTGAATAGAGTCACAGAAGTAAGAGGATCAAGTTTGATAGGTATTTCCTTCTTTACTCTTAGGAAAAGAAGGTACAGTATCTTCCTTCCGAAAGAGCAAATTAGGCATACAGTCTTTTCTGTCCTTCCTTCAGTACATATAGGTTTTTTTTTCTGAGACAGAGTCTCGCTCTGTTGCCAATGCCGTGGTATCATCATAGCTCACAGAACCTCAAACTGAACCCAGAAGGGTTCAAGCGATCCTTTTGACTCAACCTCCTGAGTAGCTGGGACTACACAATGCCCAGCTATTTTTTTCCTATTTTTAGTAGAGACGAGGTCTCGATCTTGCTCAGATGGGTCTTGAATTCCTGAATTCAGGCAATCCACCTGCCTCCGTCTTCCAGTTCTACGATTACAGGCACGAGCCACCTTACCTGGCCACATACAGTTTTTTAAAAAGCTTTATGAGAGGTAAAACCAAGTTTATGTCTTCAAGAAGCTTCCATCCTTCAGAGGAGAAAGGAAAACATGGACTAAGGCTAGAGTGCTGAAAGGGAAGTTGAGTCAAATTACTAGCAGGCTTGGCCCGGTGATGGCTTTCTCTGACTCAATCGAGCGACTTCTGGGCACTCAGGCCACATTGTTCATCCTCCTTCCTCCTCAACCATGGCAGAGGAAGAAAGTCTCTGCAGTTTCTTCCCATCTGCAATTTATAACTTGTTTTTGTTCTTTCTTATGAAATTCTTGGATGGCTTCTAATCCGGATCTCTCCTGTTTTGGTTTAAGGCTGTTTTCTCCCTGACCCTTGCATCAGGTATTACTGGCCCTTGGGCACGTCCGCTGCTTTGTGCCCTTTGGGCTTCTCTGGGATGAGCTTGTCCCTGGGCTGTCTGTTCTCAGGCCTGAGTCATCTTGATTCTGCCCTCTCTCCCGTCTCCATTCTGTGACCTGTTCTTTTATTGTTGGGTCTTTCCTCTGACTCATTCCTCAGTTCTTCATGGCATGAAGAACTGGCCAGGAGACCATGTGGGTGGGTGACCCTGGTAACATCACACTGGCCATTCAGAGTGGTCTCGAAGTTTGCCGGGTCACTGTTGTTTGATCTTCTTCCAGCCAGCAGGGTCCAGGGACACCCAAGTTTCCTGATACTCTTGCTTGACAAGGAAGGTGAGGGTTGGATGGTGTGAGAAATTTCAAAGAAAAATTTAAAAATGCAGAAAAGTGCTAGGAACAACACAGTAACCCAGAACTGTTGAGTGTTTGATATTTTGTCCACCAGGGTGTAGTACTTACCTTTCCCTTTTCTTTTTTTAAAGACAGCCATGCAGCCACTTTTTAAAGTGTTTATTTTTTTTTTAGCTAAACAGATTTGTATGCATATATTTGATGGATGACCAATAACATCCAAGTTGGCAATAAATTGAAAGTGTACATAAAGATTTTGTTCTGGCCTCTTAAGATTGGGTTTTCGAGATCTAGTGTTGGTATACATAGGCCAGAGCTGTTCTTTTTAGCTGCTATATATTATTCCTTTGCATTACCCTACACGTTTGATTTATCCATTCAGTATTGAAAGACTTTCCAGTTAAGCTACTAATAGTTTTTTTCAAGTACGAATCCTGCTGTAATGAACACTTCTGTGTGTGTGCCCTTGTGCACATGTAGAGAGAAGTAGAATTGCTGTGTCAGGCACATTCTTCCTGTTTCCAAGGCCCCTGGTCCAAATGTGCACCAAAGCACACTCGACTCACTTGTCCCTCGGCACCTAGGCCATCTTATCAGGTTCCCGGATGGCTTTAGTTGAGCCAGAGGAGAAATGTTCGGAACCCGTGGAAAGGAATGAAAGCTGGTAGTGCTGTTTGCCATATTGATATCAATTTCTCTGGTTCTTCAAGGACAGCTTGGCTTACAGAGCCCCAGAGGACCTTGGCTGAATTTGAGCATGTTTTTGTTTTCTCAAGCTGTCTGCCTCAGCCCTGACCCTCCCCAGGTCTTTGCAATTCCAGGAATGACCCTGGTGTTTATAAAGCAGCCCTTTACAGAGTGCAAAGGCGGGCGGCTGTAAAGAGGCCGTGCTGTTTCTGCTCACTCAGAGGGAGTCTGCCATGAGACGATGGCATGAGGGCATGCTCTAGAAATCTCCAGGATGCCTGGCCAAGAAGGGCCCCTCTGTGTGCATCCAAACACTCATATTTGTCTGTTTATATACCCACAAGTTAGTGGTAGGAAGCTTACGAGGCCGCATCTTTGCAAAGTGTACATGTGAGGCCATATCTCCTGAAAAGAAGAGGCATCTCTCTCTCCTCACCAAGTTGTTATTCAGGAAACTTAAGCACACGGTGGAGAATCATAGAGGGATAGGGGCCCTGGCAATGCCAGAGCTTGAGGGGTGTATAGATTCCTTGGCCCTTGTCCACACTTGCTATCTCTGAATTTCTGGGGCTAGGGTCCAGGACGCTATTTTTAGCAAGCCCTTCTTCAGATGATTTCTGGTGAGTAGCTATGTTCGAGAACCACTGACCTAGTCTAACTCCCTGAATTACAGATGGGCACACTGAAGCCTGCACAAGGTCAATACCCTGCCTGGCTTCATTCAGAATCTCAGGATCCTCTGGCTTTCTGACTAGCACTGTGCTTCCTGCCTCACTAGAATTGTTTGGCCGAGGCTTTGAACCCAAGAGCCAGTGCTCCAAAGGAAATCCAAAAAGAATTCAGGGGTGGCTTGCCATGGAGGGCAGTCATTGGCTGCATAGGGGCTCTCTACCCTCCCTTTTTCTCCGTCGTCTCCTCCCCATATAAGGGGTTCCCTCCCCATATAAGGGCTGGGCCAGGTGCCCGCTGGCTGCTCCACTTGCCAGAGTTCAATGAGCTCTTGGGCACTTGGCTGGGGGACAGGCCTCTGGGAGCTGCAGGTGCAAGGAGCTGGTCTCCGGATGGGAAAGGTTGTGCCATCTTTCAACTTGAGGGGCTTGTGGAACATCTATGAAGGCTGTTTGTAATTATTTCCCAGCACAAAGGGGATGCAGAGAGGGGGATGACCTATTGTTTCAAAACCGTGCTGAGGAAGGCCTGCAATTTCTCCTAGCCCGTGGTTGGAATCTGAGAGGTGTTGGGCTTTACGTGGCTGGCTTCCTTGCAGAAAGCAGGGGTTCAGAGGGCTGAAAGAAAGGGAAGGGAGATTGCAGTAAAGCAGGGTGTCCACAGGGGATAGATGACCCAACAGGGAGCATGTCATTGGAATGTGTCCTGGTGCCAGCACACACCAGGACAGACATCCACGCACACTATGCAGAATTCCAGCATGAGAGGCCACAGCCACCTCTGACCTTTGGGAATAAAGATGGGAGAAGACACATGTCTTTCTCCTAGAGAGGCTAAGGACCTCAGGTTAAACATTAGCTAGAAAGTAACAAAGGCCCCCCTTTCTACCTACTCTATTTCTTTTTCTTTTCTTTCTTTCTTTTTTTTTTTTTTTTTTTAAGATAAAGTTTCTCACTTTGTTGCCCTTGGTAGAGTGCTATGGTATCACAGCTCACAGCAACCTCCAACTCTTGGGCTTAAGTGATTCTCTTCTCTTAGCCTCCCCAATAGTGGGGACTACAGGCACCTGCCACAATGCCCGGGTATTTTTGTGTTGCAGTTGTCATTGCTGCTTTAGCTGCCCTGGGCCAGATTTGAACCCAGAAGCTTTGATGTATGTGGCTGTCACCCTGCCGACTGAGAGCTACAGGCACTGCCAGTCTACCTCCTCCCTTTCTGACTTCTGCCTACTTCCTCACCCTTCCCCTGCCCCCTGCATGGCCTGAATTATTAATCCTAGCCTTTTGGTGGGTTCTGTTATTGAACATAGTGGCTGCATGCTAGATGGAGTTTGGCGACCACCATCAGCCATCTGAAGGAACTGCCTTCAAATTCTCTCCAACTAAAGCTGGTTCCTGGGAGAGTGTTGGCATGTTTACCTTAAGCCCTGCCTCGTCAGTACCTGCATCACAATTATGAACCACCACCTGTCCTTCTTTCCTCTCTCCCTTCCTTTTGTCCCCTAAACTCTGTAAACAAAGTTCAAGTTAATTCAGGCAATCCATTCTTGCCCAAGGACTTCATCAGACGGCAGAGAGCTTTGATATTTAGCGTTACAGGGAGTGTCTGCAATAAAATCAAGCTTTAGGAGAAACCTGCAAATAGACAGTATTGCCACTCTCTCTCATAACTCATTTTCCCGTGCGTTTGGCCTCTCTGCAGACGGGACATCACCTACGCTTCCTCTTACATAGCGGGTATACTTTTCTTTTACTCATTCAGAAAATAGATCATCTGAACATTTCTTCTAAAGCTTGATTTTGCACACAATGAGAGTTTGAGTACTAAAAATACTGTCTCCTATTTAAACAGCAGTTTTAATTTTTGCAGGATTATCAGTCAGTTAGATCTAGGAGAGGTTAAAGGGTTATGATTCATGAGGGAATCATGAGGGGCAACGCTGGGTTTTGGGGTTCTTGACCTTTGTATTCTCTGCCCGTTTGAGTTTATTGATGAATTGCCCACTACCATGGATGCTAGTGGAGAAGTTGTCTGGGGAGGAGGAGGATAGATGGTGGTTAGTATTTTATTCTTTTGTCCAACTTATGTCAAGGCTAAGTGCATTTTTGGAGACATTAACAAAGAAGGAGCGTGTGGAACCAGGAGAGCAGCGGTTAGCCTTCATTCTGCTGGCCTGTTGAAGGCCTGGGATACTATTGCCTGTTGAAGGAGGTGAGTCCACTGGAGAAATGATAGGTTGGGGATTGGGTTAGAGCATTTCTGTGGTGCCCCCAGCTCTTAGATTTCAAGATAAGCATGAGATAGGAGGAGAAGGCTGGACAATGATGAGTTTCTTTAGAATAGAGAACAGAAGAAAGAGGGAAGACTTGTTGGGCTATTAGGAAGATTCATGATGGTTTTCAGGAAAGGTCTCATTTTCTCATCAGGCCTGGGTAAGGACCGACGTTGCATACTGCAAGCAAGAAAGCCTGGGAGTTGCTTTTAGATTCTTGGGGCTTATTTTCCTAACAAAGCTTTAAAGTCTCTCACAGATCAGGAGTCACCAATTTCCAAATGGAGCATTGAGATTAAAATACTACATCAGGGCTCTGCGCCCATACCTCAGTGGTTAGGGTGCCAGCCACATGCACTGGGACTGGTGAGTTTGAACCCGGCCTGGCCCTGTTAAAATGAAAAATAGCCAGGCATTGTGGTGGGAGCTGGTAGTCCCAGATCCTTGGGAGGCTGAGGTTAGATGATCGCTTGAGCCCAAGAGTTTGAGGTTGCTGTGAGCTATGATGCCAAGGCACTCTACTGAGGGCCACATAGTGAGACTATGTCTCAAAAACAAAAACAAAAAACAAAATATACCAGAAGAAAGTGAGGTTTTATGAGAGTAAAGATCCATTGCACAGACGATTTTGATTTGATAAGTAAGATCATCAGTGTTACAGTTAAATAAGATTATATTGGGAAAAATGGACTACATTGAAATTAAGTTTGAAAATGAAAGTATGAATGCACAGGAGTGGATGCTCCTTCTCCTGGGGTGTCAGCTTCCAGCTGTGCTCCTTGGCTAGATCAGCAAAGGTGGGCCAAAGGAGAATGTAGGGACCCCAGGCCACTTGTGAGACCCCTCTGATGATGCAGAGATGTGTTGGCTCCTGTAGATCCAGATGCTAGTCCTTCTTTGCCATCTGCCAAGTGGAACCACTGATCCATTTCCTCATATTCCATCTGCCTTTCTCATCTGCAGCTCTCCAGGTGTGTAACCTAGAAGGATGTGGCAGGACACCCAAGGCAGACACCTTCAAACCCTCCGGGGATGGCACTGGAATTGCCCGCTCCATCATCTCCTTCACTTCTCTTTGGAAAACTTAACCTTCTATATGTAATCACGAAATATTCCCTGCTTTAGTGTTGACCCATTTCTTTAGGTGCCGCATAGGACTGAAGAACTGGTGCTTACTAATGCATAGGGGGCCTTGGAGGTGCCTGCCAACTATCTGCAAGCCTAGAGCCTTTTCCAGTGATGGCATTTGAGTTGCTAAGACCATTTCTTATAGTGACCTTTACCCTGGAGCCCACAGAGTTGCATACGTAGGTGGTTGCTTAATAAATATTATTCTGAAGGCACTCTCTTAGGCAGGGAAAAAAGTGCAACTTGGTATTTTTGTTCTGAGGGCAAATTCCATCTCTAGCTGGAGTTCTGCATCTGGAATGTTTTCCTGTGGCTTAACTTCTGTAGCCTAAAACGGAATATCTGTGAAGAACTTGGTACCGTGTGGGGATGCCCTTGTCTGACTAAGGGCAGGGAGCTGTGTGGGTCCTTTCCTGGTGGGAAGGAAATGGAAGCAGCTAAGAGCTAACTCTGGGCGCTCCTCCGGTGTGCTGGGCACTCACTGTGTGTGCCTGCAGCATCTCTTGGGATCCTCCCAGCAGCCCATCCAGGGTGGATGCTTTTTGTGCTCTTGTGAGAGATGAGCCCAAAAAGGCATGGAGAGATTAACTAAATGGGAAAAGATTCAGACTCAGGCAGTTACACTCTGGGGCCTGGATTTCCCAGACCTCTTAGGCTGGAAATAGTAACAAGGAATCAAGGTTTTCTTCAGCTGATAATACTTTTTGATCACCTCTGGACTTCTTTAAGATGTGAAGTTCAGAGCTGGCCATTGAACTTGGGTCCTAAACCCTGTTCCAGAGAAGGAAACAGGTGCTATACCCCTTTTAAGTAGGGCATGTGTCAGCCCACGGATTTCTTCATCTCATTGGCGTGTTCATTGGCAGTGGTGAGATCGATAAAGTCATGGAATGAAACATGCCCTTGAATCCAGGTGGCCTCTGTGAGGGTGGACAAACTGACCTTCACCTCAGGTGTTCCTGTCGGGACACCTCGGGGCAGGAAGCCAGGTCTGTCCTCATGGGAGAACACTGCCCACTCGACTCCTGCCTTCTGGGACCGGAAGCCTGGGTTGCATCACATTTGTGGACCCTGGATACTTTTTTTGCATCTTTATATTTATAAAATATAAAACTATATTGTATGACTGGTTTTATAAGTGCAAATTTATTGACATTGTATATTAAGACTTTTTGACCTACAACTTAATTTTTTTATTTCTGGTTATAAAAGACCTAAAATGTCTTCTAGGCCCTTTGCCAGTGGCCAAGTTGGCCCTGCTGGGAGTCCCCAGGGCCCAATGCACATATATTGCTCTTTCCTCAAGTGTGTTTCCAGAGCTTGTAGAGGGCCCCTGAGGATTGATTAAATGTTGAGTTGACCTCGAAGACTTGGCCAACTGTCTGTGGTGCACCTCCCTGGGAGGGTGAGGGAAGGGGGAGCTGCAGGCTGCAAGTCCTCTGGGATGCCCAAGGAAGACCCCTGTCCCCTGCCTCAAGAAGCCATAGAGTAGCGTGGTGGGGGACAGAGGGTGGTGAAGGTCTGAGCTAGACCTGCTTTATGTGGGTCCTGGAGTCATTTCTGCAATGGACTGGGAACTTCCAGGTCTTGGGGAAAAGCCTAACTCTAGAACAGTGATTTTCTACTTGGAGGGATTTTGCCTCCCAGGGGCCATTTGCCACCGTATGATGGCATTTTTGGTTGTCTCAACTCAGGGGAGGATGCTGCTCTCATCTTGTGGGTAAAGGCAGGATACAGCTCAACATCTGGCATGCACAGGGTGACCCCTGTGATGAAAAATTATCTGGTCCAGATATTAGTAGTGCTGCTGAGCTGGAGTACTACGGGACGTGCCAGGCATTGGGTTTAGATGAGTGGCACCTTCCCAGAAGCTCTGAACACGAGCTATCTTTTCTTTCTTCAACTAGGCCAGGAGTCCTAACCCAAATGTTGGGCAGGCAGGTGAGACTCTTTCCAAAAGGGCAGCACCAGGTGAGCTTCTGAGAGTTACAGGCTTCATGCCTACAAAGTGGAAGGTTCCAAGAATGGCGGCAGGATGCTGCACCAGCTAATTCCCAGAGCTGGTGTCTTCTCTAGCTATGATCTGAGCAGAACACGGTCTCACATCCTGGAAGTGGTGTGGAGGTTTCCAGAAGTGCTTCTGCATCTGTGGGCCGAAGGCCAGCAGGGCTGGGTGTGGTGAGGAGGGTTATGCCAAGGGTGACCTTGGGTGCAGAGGGCTTTGGTGAGGTCACCCGAGCCTGTCATTTCATTTTGTCTTTCTTATGCTGGTCCAGGGTGGCTGGGATAGAGGCAGAAGGCTCTCCTCTGGGGCTGTAGGTGGTCTGATTCAATGTGGCCAGACAGTGCTCCCACCCAGCCTGGAGACAGCTGCTGAATCTGCCTTTCCCTGCCAATGGCGCTGGACTGTCACGAACAGAATTCATCAGTGTTTGCTTCATTTATGACAAAACCCAGAGCCCCTAGGGAATAACCATTCTAGATAAGAGTTTTCTAGGTTTCAGATGTATTTAAATATTTCAAATTTTATTTGTCCAAAATTTAACAGTTTTGGATGGAAGTCTTTATTAATGCTGAAAACACGAAATTTTTGTTGTTGTTGCAATTGTCATTGTTGGTTTTTTAGCCCAGGCTGAGGTTCAAACCCACCAGCCTCAGTGCATGTGGCCGGCGCCCCACCCACTGAACCATGGGCACCGCCGAAAACATGAAATTTTAATCTTTAATCCCCTTCCCCTTGTCTCTGTCCCACGGTCATTGTCATCATAAACACAAGTCTTAGTTTGGGCTGTCAGACATAGAAGTCCCCAGGAGCCATTGATGGTGTGGTATTATTTGCCGTGCACAAAATGTGCCCAGAGTTCTTGTTTTTTTTCAGTGTCCCTTTTCCTCCCTGCCACCTAAAAACTTATTGCCACTGTCCACATGCATTCTTTCTTTCCTTATAATCTTGTTGGTTTCTTCCTCCGGGGCCTTGGAAACCAGGCTCCCTGGAACAATATTGTTGGAACCATCAAGGTTCTTCATGTGATGATTCTTCCTCATCTTGGGCAGAAAATGCCAAGACTTTAAAAAGCACAGATGTGGTGACAGCTATGAGGCTTGTTTTCTTTTGCCTCCTGGTTCTTGCTGGGGTCCACACTGCCAGGTAGCAGGTAACCGATGTGATTGTTGTCATCATCCTAATCCTAACCACCAGCAGTGGGTTGTAGAATTTCCATGTCCCAGGTCATTTTAACTGCTCTGCTTCCAACAGCCTCCTAACAGTTCTCTGAAGTCAGAACTGTTATTATTAAACAGTTTACAGTTCAGGAAGCAGAGGCACAGAAAGGTTGGAAGTGTGCAAGAGAAACACAGGTGGTATAGAAACTGGCTGACCTAGGATTTTAACCTGAGTGTGGCCCCTTAACCAGGCTGCTACCCTGAAGATAACATGCCAAGTTCTAAAGGGACGCTGCTGTGTGGCTCGTGAGGACGGGCAGATGCCAGACCTGGGGGAGGGCATGGGTGGTGCAAAGCCGTATTGGATACTTCTGCTTGCTGGGGGCTGTGCTGGCTACTGCTTGATAGCAGATACTGCTCTGGGGCCACCTCAGGTGCCTACCTGGCCCAGAAGTGGGGCTCCCTCCCTTAGTTGGTGAGTGACCATCACACAGCTCATAACCACCCAGAGAGGGGGTCCTATAACCCACTTCTAGATAGGTGCCAGCCCTTTCTACCGTATAGCACTGCTCAGTAGGGAGACCACTGGAGTCCACTGCTGTACTTGGATTCCAGAAGGACCACCAAGTTCCAGGTGCCTTGTCTGAAACCCTTGTGTAGAAATATTTTTAAGAGTCATTCATCTGTGCTTTTGGAGCTGCATGTTTTCTGAAGGTACATTAAAGAGGGAGAGAAAATATGCAAGATTTGTTGAAAAACACCCACTGTACCCACCCAGATCTTGTTGGGACCTGCAGACAGGCAGCTGCAGGTGATGTGGTCTGAGGCCCTCTCCCAGGGACCAGGGCTGGGGGGTTCCCAGCCCTTCTAGAGTTTGCCAGGCGAGTCTTTCCAGTTACGACTCACTGTGCCCTGACTGACTGTGCTTCAGCCAGAGTCAGATGGTGGTAGGTGGGTTCTAGGTTTAAGGAGAAACTTCTCGAGGAGGCTTCATGCCCTATAATCAGCAGAAACTATGACGTGAGGAAGTCAGAGCCCCTGTTCTTGGGGCTCTCAGTGTACTGGGTTGCGGTGGGCTGTCAGACAGAAACAAACAAAAGTGTCTGGGGGGTAGTGCAGTGGCAGCCTAGGAGCAGAATGTGGTGGGGACTTTGGGGGAGGGAAGGGGGATGGGCAGGTGGCATTGTGGGGTGACAGCAGGGGAGTTTCCAGCAGGGGGGTTCCCAGCAGGGGGTGTCAGTGACTGGATTTTGGACACCAGGAGGGTCTCTGCCTTCTCCCCAGGCATGCCTGGTGGTCTCTGTGGTGTGAAGAGTTGTTTTTTTTTTTTTTTTTGAGACAGAGCCTCAAGCTATCCCCATGGGTAGAGTGCTGTGGCATCACAGCTCACAGCAACCTCCAACTCCTGGGCTCAAGCAAGTCTCCTGCCTCAGCCTCCCAAGTAGCTGGGACCACAGGCGTCCGCCACAATGCCCGGCTATTCTTTTTTGGTTGCAGCCGTCATTGTTGGTTGGTGGGCCTGGGCTGGATTCGAACCTGCCACCTTAGGTGTATGTGGCTGATGCCTTAGCCACTTGAGCCACAGGCGCTGAGCCGTGTGAGGAGTTTTTTTAAAGCACCCTTTGACCATACTTGATGAAGAACATAGCCTGGGGCTTGTGGTGGGTGAATCTGGGAGGTCCCACCCAGAAAGTTCTCAGCCCTGTGCCACCGTGGGGGCCATGCAGGCTCCTTCCTCTGCTCTCTTCTGCACTGCCCAGCCTTGGTGGGTGGAGTCAGAACAGAGTAGATTTCCTTGTCATTTTTCTGGAGTCATCCTGAGTTCAAATCCTGGGTCCTCAGGTTTGTAAATTTTTTTTTTTTTTTGAGACAGAGTCTCAAACTGTCACCCTAGGTAGAGGACCATAGCATCTCAGCTCATAGCAACCTTAAAGTCTTGGACGTAAGCGATTCTCTTACTTTAGCCTCCCAAGTAGGGACTACACGTGCCCGCCGTAATGCCTGGCTATTTTGTTGTTGTTGCAGTTGTCATTGTTATTTTAGCGGGCCTGGGTTGGGTTTGAACCTGCCAGCCTCAGTGTATGTGGCCAGTGCCCTAACCCACTGAGCTATGGGCACTGCCTAGGTTTGTAGTCTTGATCCCCTTACCGGCCTCTGGGACCCTCTATGTCTCCACCTGTGAGAGGTGGGTGGGGTGCTCATGGCACCACCTCTGAGTGGCTGTGGAGCCAACGTTGATCAGTCATGTCTACCCAGCACCATCCTGATGTGTTGTCAGTACTTTTCGGTGCTTGTCCTCTCCATCCCCGTCCTCGTTAGGAGTCCAGGTGGTCCCTGGAGGGTCTTTCTGTCCAGGAAGATGGACCTGCAGCTCTTCTTTCCTTTGCCTCTAAGCAGACAATGGTGATGACCACTCAGAAGGAGGCCTGGTCGAGAACCACGTGGACGGGACCATGAACATGCTGGGGGGTGGAGGCAGCGCTGGCCGGAAGCCCCTCAAGTCCGGCATGAAGGAGCTAGCCGTGTTCCGGGAGAAGGTCACGGAGCAGCACCGGCAGATGGGCAAGGGCGGCAAGCACCACCTCGGCCTGGAGGAGCCCAAGAAGCTGCGGCCACCACCTGCCAGGGTCAGTGGGGTGCACTGGGTGGGGGAGCACGAGGAGAGGGAGTCTCAGCTAGAGCACGTGTCCCAGGAGACCCTTGTCCTTTTACCTGATGGCAAAGCACTTTTCTTTCTAGTTCTGCCACCAACATATTTAGTGACCTTTGGGTCCGTCAGTTAGTTTCTCTGGCTGTGAAATGATCTGGACATACAGTTTTTTGAAGTCTCTTCCTCCTAAAACCTCCACATTTCTGTCTGGTTTGGGGACATGGAGGAAGAAAATGCTTGCCAGAGGTGAAGATGAGTTCCCTGAAGCTTGGTGGCCATTGCTGGGATATGCTTCCCGACTGTCTAGCTCTGCTGTCTTGGGGCTTGTTCCTGGGTGACTTTATGGGAAGGAGTGGAGCTCAGGCTACTGGGATGGGGTATGGATACTTTGGGGACAACCCTTGAAGTAGTATTTGCAAGTAGAACCCATTTTGACCCATGGAAGTCATTGTCACAGAGTGAGGAGAGGAGTGAAAATTCAGATCCTTTCAGTTTTCTGTAGCAGGTGGGTTTGGGCATGACAGTATGGTAGTGAGGTCCCCGGACTGGGTGTCCGAAGTTTACCTACAAGTGTGTGCCCTTGGGAAGCTCCTTCCCTGTGCATGAGGTCCTTCCCAAGGTGCGGCCCTGGTGTTGGGTGGCCTGTTACTGACTCCAAGTGTCCTCTGCGCCTGCCTGTTCTCCCAGACTCCCTGCCAGCAGGAACTGGACCAGGTCCTGGAGCGGATCTCCACCATGCGCCTTCCAGATGAGCGGGGCCCTCTGGAGCACCTGTACTCCCTGCACATCCCCAACTGTGACAAGCATGGCCTGTACAACCTCAAACAGGTGAGTGTGTGTGTCCCTGGGCCAGAGAGGCGCCTTCTCCTTCTGGGCTCCAGGCCCTGGGTGTGCCCAGAATCCCCTGAGGTCTGAGCTGATCGGGAGCCTCAGACTTCTGAGACTGACGGGGTTGGGGAGCCAGCTGCCAGCCACACTTGGTGTCCAGGTTGGGAGGGAGGCTCTTGGAGAGAAGTGGGGTTGAACCAGAGCAGCTTACCTTTCATGGCATACTAGCATGCCCCAGATGCTAGTGTGGTGGGTGGGGTGGGACATGCTGACAGTTTGGAGTTCTCACCAGCTCCCAGGTGATGCTGATGGTCTGTGGGCGCCCCCCCCCCCGACTCAGAATCACTGATTCACTGGCCAAATAGCCATTCTGATTTCCAAGTATCTCAGGGGATGGAGAAATGTCATTGAAAATATTTCTGAAAACTGTAATAGAAAAATCAGAAGTATGTGAGACCAGAAAGACATAAGAAAGTTTAGATAAACCCTCCAGGAACCCTTTCCCTTCCTTCCCTCACTTCCTGTTCATGTGCATGTTAATGACCAATGTGCATGTGGAGTCTCCTGTAACATTGTAAATGGACTTTTGTAAATGGACTTGACATAGCCGGAGACTGGGCAGGGATCAAACATGAATCAGTTGTCCTGCATAGCCCACCCTGCCTTTCCCTACGTCTTCACCCCTTATATATGTGCATTTCCCATAAGGCCCAGAGAAGGTGTGAAAGAAAGGAGGGGAGAGACGCTGAGGTCTCCAGCTCTCATCACAGAAGGGTCTGGCTTCACATGGCAGCTTTGCCTCTTACAGCTTTGTGTGACCTCAGGCAAGTTGCCTAACCGGTCTGTGCTTCAGTCTCATCTGTGATGTGGGAATGACTGTATCTAATGCACAAGGTGGTCATGAGGATGTAATGAATCTGTGGGAGACAGAACTGGGAGTGAGTAGCGTGTCAGGTGCTCACATGGGGCCTGGCACATACTGACTTATTGTGACATGAGATTTTTTACCTTGCACTATGGGTAAGGTCCCGTATACCGGGTCCCCCACTGGGTGGGACCAGCTTGAGGCTGGGGGCTCAGTCTTTTCACCTTTGGGCATCCTCATGCCTTGCTAATGAGAGTGGTCTCTGGGCCGGCAGCGTCAGCGGCATGTTGGAGCTTGTTATGCATGCAGGGTTCCTGGCCCACCACAGACCTCCTGAATGGGACTCTGCATTTCAGCAAGTGTTCCTGGGCACATTTGAGGTTGGGAAGCCCACCTTGCAGTGCCAGTTGAGCACAGGGCAACAGCCCAGTGAGCCGTCCTCCAGGGGAGGAAGGACGCCTACGGCCCTGGGAGTGGCGCTTCATGCTTCTCTCTCTCTCTCCCCAGTGCAAGATGTCTCTGAATGGGCAGCGTGGGGAGTGCTGGTGTGTGAACCCCAATACTGGGAAGCTGATTCAGGGAGCCCCCACCATCCGGGGGGACCCTGAGTGTCATCTCTTCTACAATGAGCAGCAGGAGGCTCGCGGGGTGCACACCCAGCGGGTGCAGTAAACCACAGCGAGCGGTGCCTGGCCCTCCACCCCACCCCTCTCCAGACACCGGCAGAAAATGGAGAGTGCTTGGGTGGTTGGTGGTGGGGGATCTTCCAGGAGTTCTTGACCTGTGTATTTATATTTGGCAAGAGACCAGCACCGAACCAAGCTCAGCACCCTCCCTTGCCTCCCCCACTCAGTCCCCGGCTGGAGATGCCTACCCCCTTCCCTGCTTGCTCCCTCCCTGGGGGGGAAGAGAAGCGGTGGTGAGGGAGCCGGGGGTAAAGCCTTGGCAGGGGGGGAAAGAAATTTTTATTTTTGAACCCCTGTGTCTCTTTTGCTTAAGATTAAAAGAAGGAAAACTAAAGTGATGTCTCTTGCCTGAGTCTTTGGGGCCTCCCTGGGAAGGGGATCCAGGGGCACCTGAGGCCTCCTTCCATCCAGCTTTTCCTGACATAGTTTCCCACTCACAAAATGGGGAAGAAAGAGTAAGGGATGGGGGAAGGGGAGCTCTTGGATCTAGATTGAATCCTGCCATCAGCCCCCAGAGTCTCCTTGCCAGGACCCTAGGTGAGGCTTTCCAGGGGCAGGGTCATCCTGGGGCTGGGGCAGAGAGGGGCACTGTGAAGGGAGATAGGGATAGAAGCCCTGGAATTGGGATTCTCTGGCCCTGAAATGAGAGCTCCCTCCTCCCAGGGGGAGACATTTCAACTCAGTCCCTAAAGAAAGGGGGTGGGACTGCTATTGAATGGCACATTCAGGGAGGTGTCACCACTGAGAAGCCAGGTGCTACTCTCTGAGGGGCCTACATAACTGGCCTCAGAACAGCAATGTCAGGAAACCACGGGCTGCCTGCAAAGAAAAAGGCTGCAGACTATGGGGCCTGAGGGGCACGAGGGCTGATTGTAAGAGCTCTACCACTTGTTCTGCTATGAATCCCAGGAGGGAGGAGGAATGCTCAGCTCTTGGGGCCATGGTCCCGTCCTCAGCACATGGTCAGAGCCAGATCTTTCCTGTTCCTCCTCTCCTGCATCTGGAGTCTGAACCTTCCTGGTCACAGAGGAGGGGCTCTCCTGCGGCTCTGTCCAATCCACCTCCCTTCTTACTGTCCATCTAGTAATTCTGGAGAGGCAGGGGCATACCGGGACCTTGACCAGGTGTGAGATGAGTTTGTCTGGACAGCCAAAGAGCCTTCCAAACAGGCGTGAGATGAGCTTTCTTCAGCTCAGCACCTCTTGTTTCTTGAGAGATAAGCTTTCTTGAAGTGCAAGGAAATGGGATTCCTAAGAATAGGCAGAGCTCGGCCAAGAGGGAGTTCTAGGCTGCACCAGGCCAAGGCCAGCATGTGGCTGGCTACCCTGAAAGTGCATTGATTCGGTTAATCCTCATGAATCTATGAAAGAAGTACTATTACTAGTCTACTTAACTGATGAGGGAAAGCACCCAAACTCCCTCCCCTGGGGCTGGAGGCCCCTTACTCCACAGTGTGGTAGCCACCTAACCCATGGTTCAGGAAACAGACCGGGGGCTTGAAGAGAGGCTAGGGTGCTCTGGGTACAGGCAGCCCCTCCATGGGGTCTGTGATCTGGACACCCCTCTCTCTTGTCCCCTTGGGTGGGGGACAGCTGTGTCTGCTCTCCCGGGAAGCACAATGGTTCTCAACCTTGGTGAACATTTGAATCAACAGAGATGCTAAGAAAAGGCTGCTGCCAGTATGTCACCCTCAGACAATCCCATCCAGTTGGCCCAGGCAGGGTCTTCCTTCCTCCTTTCCTTTCCTTTCCTTTCCTTTCCTTTTCCTTCCCCTTTCCTTTCCTTTCCTTTCTCTTTTTTTTTTTTGTAGTGACAGAGTCTCGCTTTATCACCCTCGGTAAGTAGAGTGCCGTGACATCACACAGCTCATGGCAACCTCCAACTCCTGGGCTTAGGCAATTCTCTTGCCTCAGCCTCCCAAGTACCGTGTTTCCCTGAAAATAAGACCTACCCCCAAAGTAAGCCCAGACAGGATTTCTATGCATTTGTTAAATATAAGCCCTACCCCAATAATAAGACCTAGTGATGGGTGTGGCTATGCAGCGTATCTGCATAGACACATCATACATTTTGGCGTGGAGAGGAAAAAATCCCCTGAAAATAAGCCCTAGTGAATAAATATAAGACAGTGTCTTATTTTCAGGGAAACACAGTAGCTGGGACTATAGGTGCCAGCCACAAGCTCAGCTATTTTTTTGTTGCAGTTTGGCTGGGGCCACCCTCGGTATATGGGGCTGGTGCCCTGCCCACTGAGCCACAGGTGCAACCCCTTTTTTTCTTTCTTAAGTTCCAGTGTAATTTGGGTCAGGGACTTGATGAGAAGTCAAGTTGGAGTTAGGATGTTTGGGCTTGGATCCAGTCCCATCTCTTACCATTTCATTGCCTGCATCATGTACCTTCTCTGAGCCTCAGTTTTTCTTATCTGTCTAATGGGGGCGATTTCTGCCTCAAACAAGAATGGGGTGTCAAGGGGACTACGTGTGTGAAGATGCTTGAGAAGCTACCGGGCGGCGTAGGACAGGTGGGTTCCTACCGGTCGACCCTCTGCCTCACACCCCGGGGTGCTTGCTCAGCCCTTTTCTGCAACAACGTGCAGTGGGCTTCTCTCTGACAGTTGTCCATAGAGCGCTTGAAACAAAACCTCCGAAGGCTTTATGGGTGTGCGAGCAGCACCTCTGCTGTGGCTCTAGCTGGAGGAACCACACTAACCGACGGGTCGTGTGGCCCGGAAACCCTAGCCAAGAGGAAGCACATTTGCATTCTAGTAGGCAGATGGCTGGCAGGGCAGGGATCTCAGCAGCGGTCAAACAGACGGCGCCTCTTTCAAGTTTTAGCAGGGCCATTGACAAATGCCGGGGTTCTACTGCCACCATGAGGTATCATGTAGAACTGCAGCTGAGCGCCCCATGGGGCCTTGGAGAAGGCGTTGATCTTAGGAGCCCTCCCCTGGCTGTCATTACAGGCCCTGCCCTGATGGCCTCAGAGAGAAATGGGGGAAGGGACCTGGGAATCTGCGCAGAAACATGCCTCCTATGTGCTTCTTAGGTAGAACTAATGACTCAATTTGTAGGACCCAGTGCAAAATGAAAATATGGAGCCCCTTGTTGAGCAATAATTATTAAGAATGTCAAGACTGTTGACAGCAGTGTCAGACCAAGTGTGGGCCCTGTGGGGCTGCACAGGTTGCATGCCCATGACACTGTTGGCCTGTTTCGTATAACCTCTGGATCTGAACAACCATTGCGTAGACACTGAATAATAGCTATGTACGGTGTGAGGGTTCAGAGTGCCGCACACAAGCAAGGTGGCCTTGGAGCAGGGTCTGCGGGCTGTAACTTCGGAGTTATGTGGCATGCTTTGGGCATGCTTCTAAACTCTATGAACCTTCTTTACTTCATATTTAAATATTGGGGTGCTTTCTCAAAGAGTTGCTTTGGGAATATACAATCATTTCTGTTGATGTTTTTATTTGTTTTGTATCAGTTTCATATATTTTATAAAACATTCCTTTGTTAGAGTGCATTTTATAGGGTATAAGGAATAAATTAAATATTATTGTGTAAAAAAATGATTTCTATCTTCTCCCTCTCAAAGAGAACATATACTAAGTGCTGCCTAAATACAGTTCTCACTGTCTGCTAGCCTCCGTGTTAGGGTGTCAGGACATGAAGATGACAAAGATTATGGCCTTTGTCCTGAAGGGCTGATGTGCTCATCAAAGGATGGCCCTCCACGTGCAATGATGGAGAGACTTCCAGCAGGTGCTGTGGGAATGAGTAGGGGGACTATCTATGTCTGGCATCTGGGACAGCATCGCAGAGGAGGGTGTGAGGGTAGAGTTGCTGTAAGGAGGAAGTGGGAACCAGGGGAACGGAGTGGGGTGATGTGTGTACATGTGAGTATATATGAGTGTGTGTGTTTGGCTGGTTCAGACAGAAGTGCAAAGCGTTTAGTCATGAGCTGCACAATGAATTTGGACACCTGCATGTGGCTGGGGACACAAGGTGGAGGGAAGATGCAGGTAGAGGAGCAGGTGAAAGGGAAACCAGAGCCATCTGGAGGGACCTCTGGTGCCTTGCTGAGGGATTTAAATTTGGGACCAAAAGATAGCAAAGTGCCAAGGAGGAAAATCGGGCAGAGGATGGGCATGATGGGATAGGTGTTTGAGAGGGAACCACGGATGAGGTGTCCAGCATGGAGGAGAAGGCACGGGAGGTGACTGGGCAGGATGTTCTGTGGAAGGAATCCCAGAGATCCGGGTGAGAAGTGGCAGGGACTGAATGAACGTGGTTTGGGCAGATGGAGGGAAGGTCAGGTTCAAAGGTTGTCTATGAGGTTCCTGATTCCTGAACTTGGTGGCCTATTGGATGTAGTGGGTAAATGCAGAGTGGGACTGATGCCTGGGGCTTAGGCCTGGGCAGTGGAGTGGGTGTGGTGTCCTCCTCTGGGACAAGGGTGAAGAGGGAAGAGAAGGAGGAGAAAGGATGGCTGAGTGGGGAGGAAGATGGGAAGATGATACTTCAAGTTTTGTTACTATTGAACTTGTGCTTCATGAGGTCTAAGATAAAATGAGAGGGGCAAAGTGCCTGAGTTTTCAGGTAAGTTCAGCTTCAGGCACTTTGGATTGGAGTTGCCTGAGGGACATTGGGTGGAGAAGACGTCCTTGAGTCCAATTCATGGGCAATTTCAATCAACGCTGTCTGTAAACCTCTGTCATCTCTTCCTTCCTGTCCCTGTCCTCTGTCACCAGCACAGAGGGGAGGGGTTGATGGGGGACAAGATGTGGGGAGGGGGAAAGAGGCTGTCCCTTGGGAGCAGAGGAGGACTGACACAGGAGGGGCGGGACACAGAGGTGGCTTTGGGAATGATCTGGTTGGGGTTGGGAGGAGAGAGGAGGGAGTTCCCTTTGAGGGGGAGAAGGCACAGGCTAGCCAGGAGTGAGAGGACGTGGGAAGGAGACATGCAGGGGTCCTAAGGGGAGCCTCAGGGTCTGTGGGGAAGTTGGCCCACCAGGGGGCGGCCCTTTCCCTGCAGAGCCCCACAGAGCTGTGCCGCAGGGATGTCCTAGCTGGGCCACACAGCTGAGGGCTGGAGGGCAGGCACAGGTTCCCTGGGATGGGTCGTTTTGCCTCAGTCTCAGGATTAGACTGTGACCGGACTGTGAGAGTGGGATTTGCAGATTTCAGACCTGGAGCCCTTTGGGGTTCCAATGCTCAGTATGTGGTTTAAGTGGACAGAGCTGGGGACAGGGATGGAGCGCCCAGGCTGCTGGGGCATGGGGAGAGGACAGCTGCCAGCTGCCTGTCTACTGAACCTTGAGGAGCCTGGGAGTCACCTGATCACTGGGTGCCCTGGCAGGGCTGTGGCGGGGATCCCCAGCAGCCACAGGGTGTGAGCAGGGAGATAAGAGCCCAGGGCTGCACAGGAGGAGGGAGACACGGGGGGGGGGGGGGGGAGAGGAAAGACGGCCATATGGGCTCTCTCTAGGCACCCTGGAGGGGGACGAAGAGGAGGATCCCCTCCCTCTTTGCACCCCTCACACATCTCCATCTTTACCTTCACTGCCATGGGGGAAGGGGCTTCACGGGGTAGGGCCCAAGTGACCTGGCATCTGAACGCTGTGCCCAGGTCTCCTCAGCTGGACTCCTCAACTAACTAAAGGCAACCTGGGTCCAACAAGTCTCAGGGACGGGGTCCAGCAACCCCAGAAGGACCTATGCCTGCTGGCAGGATAGCCCCCTGAGAAAGGCAGGGACATCCAGGTGACATGGACAGACCAGAGTGCCTGGGGTCCCCGAGCTGGACAGAGGGGAGATACCACCAGCTCCATCTCCCAGCAGCGCCAGTGGGACACTTACAGGGCCACCTTCTGTGCAGCTCTGGGAACAAAGAGGGCCCCAGGGAGTTCCGGGAAGGGCTAGGGAGACAGGAGATGGGCCTGAGAGGGAGGGGAGTAGCAGCAGGAGGATGTGTGACCATGCCCTTCACACCACCACAGGGGCGGAATCAGAGCTGCGTTGCAATTTTCCTGTTCAGTGGGCACAGACTGCAGCAGGGCTGACTGGGAGCTGTAGGTTCCCCTTGGCCAGTGGGCCCTGGAGGTAGGACTTACCTCTGCCAGGAGTAAGGCACTGGATTAAGTGATGGAGGAACATTCTAGAAATACCTTCTTCAAAATCCTCACCAAAGAGAAGAGACTCATGGTTTGTGTAAGGGTAGATAAAAGCCACTTTATTTAACATCAGGGGCTGAGATTAATTGATGGTAATAACAGCAATGGTCAGAACCGTAGCCGACCAAGTACTGGATGTTGGCGGCCCTAAGCCTTTGTGTGTATTAACTAGCTGGCTCCTCACAACGGCTCTATAAGGTTTTATCTGCAAGGACAGGGAGGTATGGGCAGGTTGAGAAGGGTGCCCTGGGTCACATGTCTGCAGAGAGTTTTGAATGGTTAGAGAAGGGGCCACCAGAGTTCTGGGGCTAGGGCTCGTCCAGGAGGATCAGGGTCCCCTCTGAAGGGAGCAGGCTCCTCCCTGACCCAGCCTGGGTCCTCTTCCCTGCCCCACTGAGCCGTGGCCCGAGGAGAGTCCTGGGTGGTCACCTCACCCTCTGTCTACCTTCCCTGAGCCCTTGGAGGACGCCAACGCAGGCGAACTGAAGGCATAGCTTTATTAAATAAATGCTTTGTCATGACAAAAGACAAAAATCGAGGAGTAACATAAATTATAAGTTGAATAAATAGTATACAGCAATCTTCACTTTTTAATAAAACGTGAGATCCTCCGTTTTTGTTTTGTTTTTTTTTTTTTTTTTGTATTTATTTCCTTAAGTACAAAATGCTAACAGGAGCCGAGCTCTTCCGCATTCAGGTGATTTTTCCGGCTTTTGTTTTTGTTTGTTGATTTTTTTAAAATCCTTTTCACCAGTCAAGATTATGAGCATTTATTTTATTTTTTTAAAGTTGAAAACAAAAAGGAAGAGAGAACAGATCTATGGTATGTATGTATGTAAAACTATAAAGAACTACAGTAATACGTGCTGTGGCTATTGCTGTTTTCAAAAAAAGAAAAAAAAAAAAAACCAAACAACCAGTAGGTAACTCGGAATCTGAAGGAATCTTGTCTGACAACTGTGCTATCCATGTGTGCTACTGTGTGGTGGTGGTGGTACAGATGGGGAACAGGCTGGTGACAGGGACCAGAGAAGCAGGGTGTGTGGGCAGGGTGCCGGGGGCCCCCTACCTTCCCTTACCCCATCCAAAAGGAGTTAGGAGAGGAGGCCAGAGTCTGTGGAATGGCTAACCTAGATGCTCCATTAGAAACCCAAGAAAGTATGTTTTTAAAAAGAAAACAAAAGCCTACAAGAAAAAAAAAAGGTTAGAAACAGCGCAGAATAATTCTTGCACTTTAGTGGTTTTAAAAATACAGACAGTACAAGGCCCAGGGTGCTGGCCGGTAAACCCCCCATTCGTTCCCTTGTCCCACCATTCTGCAAAGGTGAGCCTCCTTTCTGCTGGAAGCCAAGTATTTCCCCTCCAAGACTAAAGGGTTTCTTCTCCTTGGCCTTCTCTCTGAAGGTCCCATCTGGGGCCAGGGCTGAGTAGATGTAGGGAGGATGGTGGTGGTCAGGGCACCATGGTGGGGTCAGGGTGTTGGGGCCTAGTTCTCCAGCTGTGGCCAGTCCAGTGGGGAGACCCAGAGTTGGGGGTGGAAAGCTGGTCGTCAACACACGGGCCTCCTGTTCCTACCTTCCTCCCATGTGGGGCCAGGTGTTCCCAGGCCTGGCTGTCTAGGCCTGGCTGTCAGAGAAACTTTCTAGTCTCTTCCTTCCTGGTGCTCTGCTCTGCCCAGTGGGTCAGGGCAGGCTGAAGAAGGAGGGTCAGTCCTGGCTAGGCCTTCCTCAGCTCCCTGGCAGTCGTGGGGCAGACAGGGGTCCTTCTGCACTGCTGGAGTGAGGCGGGAGTCAGAAGTGGGAGGGAGAGACCTTCCGTGGGCAGCCCTCAGACCCGGAGCTAGATAACCCAGAGTCCCAGGCCTCCAAGTGAGCAGACAGGTGGTCAAAGGCCAGCCTGGAGGCAAGGAGACCCCTACTCAGGCCTGGAACATATGCCCTTTTAAGGGGAGGAGCTGCCGTCTTCCTTTGTGGCTCCTTTCCCGGGGCAACCAGACCTCCATTTGGGAGGCTCAGTCTCATCTGTCCATGAAGGTCCAACTTGTCTAGGGAATGAGCAGCTGCCCAGAGGCACTTCTATAAGCGGTGGAGACACACAGGTTCGGGTTAGCAGGCATGAATGTCTGGTGGAGGTCACCCAGGCTGTGATCCCCCCACCTTTGATAACAGCAAAGGGCCAGTGACCTGCTCAGAGTCCAGCACACAGTGGGGGGGGGGGGAGGGGAAGAGAGAGCTCCTCTTGGGAATCCAGTCCAGCCCTGGGAAGGGGGGTGGGGTTTTGCAGTTCCTGGCTCAGTCTTTTCTTAGGGGGGAGGTTACCCCAGTATCCACATGGCAGATCCCAGTAAGAAAACTGCTCAAGGTCCAGAGAAAGAAGGGGCAGAAAGAAGAGTGATGTGGAAAAGGTTTAGGGTACTGGCCTAAGACATGCAGAAATGTGAGTCAGGGCTTGTGGAAGTCGTGCAGAGATGGGGTGCTCTGACTTTGCAGGTCAAGAAAGTCCTCACGGCTGCCGGCCCCACCGGGCCCTTTGTCTCCGGGAGCCTGGGCACCCCTCCCGTCTTTAACCAACTGTCTGTCAGGGGAGCAGGAGATAGCCCGAGGTGCACAGCTGTGCCTGTGCCAAAAGTGGGAATATATTCGCTTCCTTCGTGTTCTTCTTCTTGAGATATTTTCTTCTTTGTTGCCCCAAGTTCGGTGCTGGAGGCGGTCTCCACTGTGCCATGCAGTCAGGAAAGAATGGGGAGAGCTGTGTCCTTAACAAGAAAGGGTCTCCTTTGCCAGTGTCCGAGCCCCCTTCCCTGGCAGGTTATCTTCAGCCTCACGGGACAGTCGGAGGCCACTCACTGGCTGAGGAAGTCAGTGGAGAATAGGACTTTTCTTGGTTCAGAATCTGGCTGCCAAATGACAGCCCCCCCCAGCACATTTCCTGGCTGTCCTGGGTCTCTTTTCCATCTGCCACCCTGAAGAGGGAGCAGGGACTGGCCAGCATAGGGGAAGAGCTTGAAGGATTCTTTGGCTTCCATCCCTCATCGTGGCTGA
Organism: Galagoides demidoff; assembly: GCA_963574575.1. NCBI lineage: Eukaryota > Metazoa > Chordata > Mammalia > Primates > Galagidae > Galagoides > Galagoides demidoff. The sequence goes on along the minus strand of CAUYQV010020218.1, from coordinate 24,806 downwards.
AGGTGGGCATCAGGCACTTCACAGGCACGACCAATGTCCACTGATCCTTGTTCCCATCCAACTTTCAAGGTCTAGGACCCACCTACAGTTCCCGCCTTCCCTTGCTCTGTGGCCTGGCTCAAGCTCATTTCTGTGTCATGATGCATTCCCCCATTTTCCTCTCTCCTTCTTCTTGAACCCCAGAAGGCATATGGGGAGGTGTAGCCAAGGAGACATCTACTGGCATTTCCTGCTCTCTGCGGCTTTGCTCCAAAGCCAGGACGGGGCAATTGGCGCCCATCCCTCCAGCTCTCCAGCCCATCTCCTCTGCCCTGAACAGTCCAGTTTACTGTTTCCCTGCCTGTGACCCCTTTCACCACCATCTCCCTCTTTGCCCTCTCTCTCTCCTGCTCTGCCAGGGTGGGATCAGGGGGACCTGTTGGGCTCATCTGGTGCGGTGTCCAGGCACAGCTGCTTCCTTAGGGTGTAAAGACTAATTTGGGACGTATGGGGGAGCATGGTGTCCATCTGGTGCTGGCCTTACCTGGCTGGGTGGTTATATGTGAACACCTGTGGGGAGTCACCATCAAACCCCACACTCGGCCCCACAAAAAGCTGAGTTTGCTGCTCATGGGAGCCCTGGCTAGAGGCAGGCAAACTGCACAAAGGTTTGTATTGGGGAATGTGGGTTTTCTCAGTTTCCCCAGAATGAGAAAGCTCCTCAGCATCCCACACAGCTACTCTGCAGAGTTAATGCAAGCCTTTGGAAGGAAGGAAGAAAGAAAGAAAGAGAAGAAAGAAAGGTAATAGATTTATACGCCTATATATGACTATAGCAGTCTTGTAGATAAATATAAGCCCACTTTTTTTTCAGCCTATCCTCCCCCACAGAGGCTGCTGTGCCAGTTGGGAATTGAATGAAATGAGGGCTGAAACCACAGCTTCGGCATGTTTGGTTTTTTTAAGTTCCCCTGGAAAAACAAGTCTTTCCAACATTGGGGTGTGTGCTGATTTCTAAGAGTCTGCATGGGGTGTGACCATGCACACGTATTCAACGCTCATGTCTCTGCTTAGGAAAACCTCACCGCTGCCTAATGTCGCTGTTACGAATTTGTTTTGTTTTCAGAGGAATGGAATGCATTTTAGTCTTCATAAATTTGGGGAAGAGACAACACTCTGTCGGGGTAAGGCCAGGGGTCGAGCTGTCCACACCGCTGGCTGGAGGAGAGATCTGGGAGAGACCCTGGCACGTCAGTCTTTTCTCCCCCTGACCAATCCAACCTGGGAAAACTCCAAAGGTGTCACCAAATACCACCTCTTAGGCTCTGCCTTCTGATGTCCAAACCTCTCCTGACCCCAGGCCAGGGCTGGATGAGAGATGGGCCCAGCCCCAGCCCCTGCACCTTTCCTTTCTGCCACGCGCCTCCTTCCTTTCCATAACCCCACTCATCTGTCCCTCTTTCCCACACAAACACTTTCTTCCCTTCTCTCCCTCTTCTCCTCTCTCTCCTTCTCTGTTCATCCAACTTGCCTCAAAAAGAAAGCCATTTTAAAGGGGGGGGTGTGTGTGTCTCCTTAGCTTTTTGCATCTGTCTCTGTTGTTGCCATTTTCAAAGTTGAGCCCTTGCTAGAGATTCCGAGGTCCTCAGTTTCCTCACATGGATATATACGTATATTCTTTTCCCTTAAATGAGATGAAATGAGTGGCGTCCGGGGGTGGAGGGAGTCGCTGGCTGGAGTTGGGGCTGGGGGTGGGTGGGGGTGAGGGGGAGTGGGGAGGGGACGCATCACTCAACATTGCTACTGTCGAAGGTGTGGCACTGAAAGTCCCCGTCCACGTACTCCATGCCCGGCAGCTTCATGCCGTACTTGTCCACGCACCAGCAGATGCCACGCTTGCGGCCGCGGGAAGGCTTGCACTGGGGTGGGCAGAGCAACGGGAGGTGAGGACGCTGTCCGCTGAGCCTGGCTCCTGCCCACCCTGCCTCCTCCCCATCCCAAGATGGACTCTCATCCCCAGCGAGCTGAGGGGCCAGACCCAACCCTGGGGTTCTGGCATCCCCATTGCATGAAGGCTTGGGGGGGGGGGAATGTGAATTTAGGCAGCCTGCCCTTGGTTAGCCCCTACCATCTTTCTCTTTCTCTCTCTCCATTTTTTTTGAGACAGCATTTTACTCTGTCACCCGGGCTAGAGTGCAGTGGTGTAATCATGGTTCACTGTAGCTTCAAACTCCCGGGCTCAAGTGATCATCTTACTTCAGCATCCCGAGTTGCTGGGACTCTAGGCAGGTGCCATCACACCTAGCTAATTATTTTTTTGTAGAGGCCTCACTATGTTGCCCAAGCTGGTCTTTAACTCCTGGTCTCAAGTGATCCTCCCACCTTGGCCTCCCAACTTGCTGGGATTTGAGGCATGAGCCACCATGCCTGGCCATGATCTTTTTAAAATGTTATCCACTTCAGTTCCTCCCACTTGGTTCTCTCCAGGGATTCTCAAGAGAGTTTCATGATCTGATAATGATAAGAGTGATGGTAATAATAATAATAGGTAGCACCCCTGTGTAGCTTTATGAACCAATTCTCTACATTTAGTGTCAGGAATGTTATTCCTCATCCTCTCTGAGGTAGTCACTGTTATTCTCTGGAGGCACAGAGACAATAAATGACTGGGGCAAGAGGACAGGCCAGTAAGTGGCGGAGCTAAGACTGACCCCAAGGCAGTTTGGCTCTTTAGATTGGTGGGGCCCTTAAGTTGGTATCAGGAAATGCAAAGTCCTAGAGTCTACCCTAGACCCACCGGGGGTGGTAGGGCCCAGCTGCCAGCTGCTTTAACAAGCCCCCAGGTGGTGGTGTTTGAGAGCTGTCACCCAAGGCTAGCCTGGCTGTGAAAGGGCGTGATGGTTTCAGGTGGTGTCCAAAGAAAACAGGTCTTAAAGCCACGTGTGTGTGAATGTGCTGTGTGTGTACACTGGAAAGGAATTGAAGGAGCACAAAGGACGTGTGTGTGTGTGTGTGTGTGTGTGTGTGTGTGTGTGAGAGATACAGTGTTACAAGTGAGCGCAAGTGGAGAAGGTGAATCTGTGGAAAGCTAAGTAGATTATGGCATAGGAGGGAATAGGGAAAATCATGGCTGTGGCATGAGAACAGGTATTTGAGGTTTAGAAACACTAAATTGTTAATGGTGGAAATCTCAGGTGCTTGCCCGAGTGGAGTTTCCAGGCAGGTGCCATTTTGGGAGTCATCAGAACCTGGGAGCCTGGGCCAGGGCTGTACCTGCTTTCTCTTGTAGAATCCCTTGCGGTCACAGTTGGGCAGGTACACGGCGCGGGGTACCATACGTGGGCTGGCTTTGAGCTCCTGCAGGGAGGCCTCCATGTGTCTGCGGCAGGGACCCTGTGTGGACAGGAGGGTGAGGGAGTGGCAGGACCAAGCGGAACCCCCCCATGTGCAGACACACGATCTTTCCTCCCTCTCCCCTGTCCTGTGCCCCGGAGTGTGCAAAGCCTGCATGTGGCCAGGGATAGAGCTGTATTTACCTTTGAGTCTTACAGGCCAGCCACCCTCAGCTTTTCTGTCCTGATGGAGACCAGAGGTGCCTCTGGATGCTCTATGCTCAGTGTCTGCCGAGGCCTGTACACTGCTCCATCCAGGGCTCACGTGCCCTGCATGTGCTCAGGATGCTGGCAGGCACTTTCCCGGAATGAATACTACTTCTATTTCCACTCACTTGGACAAGCCCTCTGTCCTGACAAATGCAAGCTCTGAAAGTTCTCCTAAGCTGAGACACCTGCTTCCTTTACCAGGTCTAGCCTAAACACTTCCAGCTGTCTGGAATGCCCATTTAGATGAAGGGCAAAAGCCCAAAAGCCAGGCAGTGGCAGAGGAGGGAGACAGGGGCGGGGTGAACCCTGAGACGCACCTGCTCAGATTCCTGTCTCATCTCAGGTGCGGAGATGACCCTGGGGTGGGCAGTGTTCTCGGCTCCCCCAACAAACTTAGACTGGGTCAGCTTCTTTCTGCGGTCCTTCTTCACTGCCTCAGCCTTCAGCTCCGAGATGCGGGTGTGCTTGGGCCGGAAGATCTTGGGGGAGTAGGTCTCCTCAGCCATCTCGGAGGTGGTTGGCTCCTCATGCTCATGAGAGTCTCTCTCTGCAGGGAGAAGTGGCTGAGGGTCAGCGGCCTGCATCTGGGGCTTGGGGCTAGGAGGTCCGGGTGGGGGAAGTGACACAGGCAGAAACAGGCTTTTCACCCTCTGGGAGCTCTGCAGACTGGGGAAGGCCGGGAAATGAGGACCAGGAAGAAGAGTTGATATACTCAGAAAGGTGGTAAGAAGTATCTGGCATTCCTGCAGTTGAGCAGAGTGTAGGGAGGAAGACTTTGCTCGGAGAAGGAGAGTTTTGGAAGATTGATAGATGAGGAAGGTGTGGCAGGAGGGAGAGGACACTCTGGGGCTGGAAGGAGGAAGGTCAAGAAGAATGGCCCAGGGAAGGGTGAAGGTGGTGGCAAACAGCTTGGTTGCTGGGGTACTGGAGATCTGGGCTGCTAGGAGAAGACGGGGCACAGCAGGGCACGGGTCTCTGCACTTTTAGAACTGATGGGCATTGAGGTATATTTGGACCTGGGACACTGGGGGGTCCCAGGGCCTGGAGCAGAAGGGTGGTGGGGCCATTGTGAAGCATAAGATGAGGGGGCTAGGAGACAGAAAAGCCAGACTGTGGGTTCAGTGGGAAATAGCACAGGGGCACGTGGGATCCACAGGTCTCACTCCCACTCTGGCTCAGACCTGGCAGCAAGCTCGGGCCCTGAGGCTGGCATGTTGCTCAGCTCCAGCCTGAGAGAGGCCAGCAGCTGGCTGGGTTGGGCTGGGCAGTTATATATAGGAGTGAGTTGGTGACAGTCTATACTTAGCTGACTGTTGACCTTTAGAGAAGCAGGACTTTTTTCATGTATTTGTTGACCCTCAATTCTACCTGCCTGGCCTCTTCTGGGTCCATAGATTTCCACTAAATTCCTGTCCCACAGACACCTTTCTCTGGGTCCCTTTCTCCTCTCAGTTTGGTTGCCCCCCAGCCTCAGCAGACGCAGAGTGGGGGGGAGACCTTCACTGCTCACAGGTGGGCAGGGTGTGGCGGGGTACAAGAGCAGTTCCTTGAAAAAGAAAACGGGACTTTGGGTGACCCAAACTCCTAATATGGGGTGAAGGAAACTCCTACGCTCCAGCTCCTCCACTATTCCGGGGAAGGGTGATACCACCTGGGATGGGAAGTCAAGGAAGGGGGGGTTGTGGGGAAGGAGAAGCCTTTTGTGAAGACACTGTCTCATGCCCCTGGAGACTTTCTAGGTGTGAGCTGGGAAGGCTCTTGCAGACCTGACCCCACCCGGCCAGGGTGGCAGGCAACGCCCAACCACCTGCTTCTGTCTTGGCTCAGGATTTGTGAAGTTTAATGAACTTTAATTATCTGGACTTTAAGGCTTTGGTAGGGAAGTTTCCTGCCCTGAAGAAGCTTCCAAGGCTTCGCAGTGTTCCTGGAGGGTAGTTGCCTTGGGTGTGATTGACAGGATGGGAAGGGAAGTGCTCACTGGCCAGGAGGATGACAATGAGGAGGAAGCAGACAGCAGACAGACTCTGCCTGAAAGAAGTTCAGCACCAGGGGCCTGGTGTCCCCCTTGGGGCTTTGAGCCCTCAACCCCCAAGGTGCCTGGTAGGTGGGTTAGTTAGAAGAGTGATGTATTGGGGTAAACCAACTTGTCTTGGTTGTGAGATAAGTTAGATTGATAGGGAGATTTAGGGGGAGCATGCTGGTTTGGAGACACTGTGCTTTGGAAGGCTTGTGCTCTGTTATCTGGTAATGAGCCCAGCTCAAGGCTCAGGTCCTGGGGTTGGGGGGAGTAAGGAGAGGGAGAGCTAACCATGGGCCTCGCATCTTATTCAAGGGCTCGAGACAATCAGCTTCTTGAGGCATCATCAAATGTTCTGACCCTCAGAAGATAGTTGGCTGGGCCAGGGGAGATGACAAGGGACGGTGGCCATTGTCACAGCCAGGAGGTGTCCTAGGGTACGTGGCCCAATTTCTTCCTCAAACAAGATAAACAAGACTGTAACCGGATAAAGTAAGGGCAGGCTGGCTGCTGACCAAGGAGTGGAAGAAAGATGAGTGTGTCCTCCGGTGGACTGCTCCAGCCTGGCCTGGGGACCAGCATGTTTTCACCTCTACAAGGGGAGAGAGCCTGGGAGGCTGCCTTGCCCCAGTGGCTGTCTTAACTTCTGGAGTCCTTTCCAAAGGTCAACTAGCCCATCCCTGTGTCCATGCAGAAATGATTATACACCCCTATCTCATTGGTACTCTTTCTAGTTCCTAAAGACATCTGGGATAGGGATGCCACCCCATCTTCCCCTGGCCACCTTTTTTGGGGGGGTGGGGTGGGGGGGCTCCGTTGCTTTTGTCAGAAAGTGCCGTTCTCCAACTGTCATTTCAGTTTGTTCTCCTTCTTTGGCCTTGGCCGATACAGAAGCACGGTGCCCACAGCCTCGCCTGTATCAGCAGCTCTTCTCAGGACCCTTCATCTTTGGGACTTTTTCTAAGAAGCACTTATTGGGGCTATCCTTAACCTTGAGGCACCCTTCCTGGGAGGATGGGACTATTGGTAATGGTCCAGTCAACCTTGGGGCAAATTTATTTTGACTTCTCTTATTCTTTTCTTTGAAAATGTTGAAGTCCTAGGGCCAAACAATGACACTAGGGAGAAAAGGGACATTCTAGTATATTCTGGTATCTTTCTTAATTTGAGGGACTTAGAAAACTTTTGTAAACGCTCTCTCCTTTTCCTGGTCTCCTGAGGGCAGTCTGTAGGCTCTTTGGCTGCTTCTGAAGGGCAGGCTTAAAGTTTTGATGTGTTTCCTGGGTCCTGGTGCCACTTAACCCCATGAGACCTATTGCTTAGGCAGCAGGAGAGTCCAGTATCAAAGATACTAATCAGGGTCTTGTGGTCACCTGTAGGCTCCAGAGAGACAGTGGAAACTTGGATGGGAACCAGTGCAGAGCCACGAAGATTAAAGTGCTGGAAAGTAAGCCTGGAGGCAAGATGCCAGAGCCAGCCAGCCCCACTTAGCTGCCCTGTGGCTGAGTCCTAAACAGGCTTTCAATTTTGGAAGAGTTTAAGTTTTAGATAAAACAAGAAGGCACAAGTAGACTGGCTACTCCAGAACTACTGCATCAAGAGATGATGAACTCAGGTTGCAGAAGGGATTTTGGGTGGGGTACGAGGGAGGACTTCCTGGTGAGGATTGCTCTGCACTTAGGCAGCCCGCCCTGGAACCTGTTTTACAAAAGGTCAGTACCCCCAGATGGCCAGTAGATGGCGTAGGAGACTGATGTCCACGCATATGCGCTCATTTCTAGGGACCGTAAGCTTTTTTGAAATCTGAAAGTGTGTATCTCTCTTCCACTTTTCTGACAATCACCAAAATCCTTTTCCTCTCCTTCCTGCATTTAGAGTCAGGTAGATGAACAAGCGAGACCTAGAAGGACCCTGTAGGCGGGAGAGTGGAGGGCAGAAGGAGTGGGGAACAAGGCTTATTTGCATTCTGTAATCTGCAACTGGAGAACTGTCCAGGAAGGAAAGGAAACATATCCCAGAGCTCCCTGCCTATCTCTAGATGCCATTCTCAGAGGAGTCCGCATGGGATGGGAAACGGGAACGCTTTTCCTCCCCCGGAAGCTATGGAGGCAGAGCCTTTAATTTCATGACCCTATCCAATGATTAAGAGGGCACTATTATATCATTTTGATACAGTATTACCTTTTGGGTGGGATCCGAGTCTACTCTGGCTTCTACCTCGCGCCTTCCAAAAATCTGTCTAATACCTCTAGCCCCTGCCACGTCCTGCCATGTTAGGGTGGCCAACTCAGCTTCTCCTGTCATAAGTTGTTTGCTTATGAAGACGCGTGTGTAGCAACATCTATAAAGATCCTCTCCCCATAGCAGCGTGAACACATACTTGAGGGCTGCGCCATCCTCCACGACCCAGTAAACGCAGAGGGTGCCTGGCTGCAGGCTCAGCTGCTGCGGACCCAGTGGCATCCTGCGGTACACACAGAGCAGTTGCACAATGCATGTACCCTGCCCAAACTGGGCCACTTGCTCCAACTCGCCCTCTTGTGGCTGCGTGTGCTCTTACAAGGGGAAAATGCTGGGCGGGCAGAGGTAGGCACCGGCTCCTCAGAAGCATTCCGACGCCGCCTTGCTTCCAATGGATAGGTCAAGGTAGGGACCTGCAGCTGCCAGAAATCCCACCTCCCACCCTGGGCTCTTAGTCACACCCTGGCACCATCAATAGCCTGTTCTTGGGCTGGTGTCAGTTTCTCACTCTATCTTGCTTGACCTCGTAATCAAACATAAGAGAAAACTGGGTGGCCCAGATATTGTGATTTGACTTAGAAAAATTGAAGAAACTGAGGCATACTTGAACGTCACAGCCCAGGAAGGGCCTTGGCAGACCACCAGGACCTGGGGAGGTTCTCTAGTCTCCTTGTCTATCCAAAAGCCAAAATGGAGATGTCCAAAATCTCTCTACAAGGAATGAAAAAAGGAGTAGGGTTTCCCATGGCTCTTGTTCTAGCTCCCTGTGTGGGATTAAACAATAAACTTCTTAAGGGCAGAGCTTTGCCATTTATCTCCATCTCTTCAGGAAATCAAATGACATTCAATAAATAATCTTTATTTACACACAAAGAATTATGTGTAAATTTGCCCAAAAGGCAAAGAGAAGTGGGTCTATAAGTATTTCTGTAGTATAAGTGGGGGCAAGTTAGAGCCCAGTAGATGCCTTGGGAGGTCTTCTCATCCATGACCCTTGTGCAGCAGGCAGCAGAGGGACAACCTGGCAGTAGGAAGCCCTAGGTACCCTGGGCTTCTGTTTGACCTAAGGCTGTGCTATCTAATGTAGTATCTGCTAGCCAATGTGGTTACTGAAATTAATAAGTAAGAAATTCAGTCCCTCAGTCACTCTAGCCAGATCACAAGTGCTCCATACCACATGTGACTATTGGGCAGTAGGTTGGACGGTGTAGATCCAGAACATTTCCATCGCCACAGAGCGTTCTACCGGTCTGTGCCTTAGTATAACTGAAAACAGTAAGGCCCCCACAGGCGCTCCTCAGACCCTCTCACGGCCTTGCCTTGTTCCTAGCCAACCTGCTTTCTACTACAACACAAGGCTTATGGGGGAATGAAGGATCAACTACTCACTGCTGAAAAAAATGCAAGCCATGTCTCAGCCTCCCGAAGTCCGACTCTCCCAGCTGTGCATGCCAGATGACCCAGATGCATGGTGTGTGTGTGTGTTTGCATAGGGAGAAAGGGCCCAAGGGTGGTAGGGGGCTGCAGAACCTTCCACGAGAGCTATACCTTCTTCAGACCCATCGCTCCCCTGACTAGCATCTGCCTGGGTCCAGACTCTTTCAGAAGACACTTTTTTTTTTCCCTCTCTGTAGTCAATAACAGAGACACATGTTCTGAGTTCTTTTTAACCTGAAGGATGGGCCTGAGAAGGAAAGGAACCCTAACTTTTCAACAGAAAAACCAATCCAAACAGCTGCCATCCAGAAAAGCAGTTTCAAGAAGGGAGAGGGCTGGGGCAGACCCCAGAGGGGAGTCGGGTAGACTCCAGGAACCCTGCTGACTGGACCAGGAGGGCGATGGGGCCTCCCTGGCTGAGGTCTGCTACCTTATTTCAGGCAGGACAGCCAAAATGGTTAAGTGCACTAAGTCAACAGCAAATTTGGCCAAGGTGGGAATGTAACATCTCCCTGCTCACCATAGAGCCCATGGAGTCCATACAGAATCTGGAGCCAGAACACCTGAGGTAAAGCCCAGCTGCACATCAAGCTGTGCACCCTTAATCTCCAGGCACCTTTCCCGGAGGAAGCTGGGGCTGCTGACCAATAACCTTGGGCAGATTTTCTTCCTCTCTATTTTGGTTTTCTCCTTTGACTTATGGGAGAATAAGAGCCCCTTCTCCATGGGATTGTCGTGAGGATTAAATGAGCTAAGACGTGCTAATTAACTTAGCACAGGTTTTAGCCTGTGTCTGGTGCCTCTCACCTACCTAGTTCTAATCATCAACTAAAAATTTGAGTGCTGTGGCACCTGGTTGACAGATGCCTACTTATAGACCACAGATCTAAGGTTCCGCAGGCTGCAGAAAGATTTGCCAGAAAGTGAAGACCCAGGGGAGTCCATCAACATGAGGTGAGAAGGGTTTTTGCACCAGTGCTGTGAACCAGTCTCCATTTAAAGAGCTTATCTGGGTTTTTTTCCTCTGCCTAATCCAATTCCTTCATTCTGTATTAAGGGGCCTAGGTCTCCTTCCGTAAAGGTGGAGACAAGGTGACCACACCAGTGCAGTTGTGGCAGGTGTCAAGTTGACACCCCACAGAATGAATGATTGAGTTTCCACTTCCACGTGCCCCACTGGCCAGGACATCAGTTTTTAAATTTAAATTAAAATTACATGAATTTTAAAAGTTGGTTCCTCAATGCACTGGCCACATTTCAAGTGTTCAATAGTTGTGTGTAGCTAATGCCACTTAATTGGAAACCAAAGAAGCCACCCCTTAAATTAAAGGAAGACTTTAATGTAAGTCTCCCTTGCCCAAGAGACTTGAATTAAATAGTTTAATTTAATCTAAGGTTGGGGAATCATTGCCCCCACCCTTCCCTTTTACCCCCAAAGAGTCAAAGAAGGAAAGGCTGAGCTTTCATGGGCAGCTGTGCCTTCCTTGTTTGACCCTTGACATAGCCCCTCTTTGCAGGGGGCCTGGACAGAAGAGAAAGCTGCCACTCCCTGCCCCCTTCTGCTCACCCAAGACCCGGACATGTGGCCACTTGTAATGTTCTGGACAGGCTGTGATGGCTCATGCTGGAAATGGGCCAGATAAAGAGTGGCCCAGTTCGTCCACCAGGGGCCACCTCCTCGCCATTATCTTCTCATCTGGGGTATGATGGGGAACAGATATAGCCGTTTCTACTGAGCAAGTTCCCCCTGCCCCAACTCCTGGAAAGAACAGGCTGGAGATGCTCATCTTAGGAGTTGAAAATAAATATGTATGTACTATGCATACATTTATCACCAACCAAGAAATGTGTCCTGGAGTCACAGACCTGAATCTCAGTTTATCCTCAGAAAAAAGTGAGGAGGCTTTCTTTACCTCTTCCACATCACTAGAATATATTAAAAAAAAAAACAAACAACAGGTGGCTCTCTGTCTTACCCACTTTTTCCATGTATGATTTTTCTCCTTGTCTTCTGATGCAGAAATCCCCCACCCACCCCACTGCCCTCTCCCTCCATGGCCTGCTCACTGGCTCCAGTGAGGCCTGTGCTGCGGGGGGCAGGTTGCCATGGGATGCAGGCCACTTCTGTGCTGTTTCCCCTCCAAGACCATGGGCCTCTGCACGGCCCAGGGACAGCAAGGGCCTGCCTGCCTCCTGATATCAGGAGAGCTCCCTGTCATTCAGGATATGAGGTGTGGCATGTGGACCTGACATCAGTCCTTCACAATCTCCTTGGCCCCTCTGCAAAACCACTGGCCTCAGCCAGCCTTGTTTGCAAGACTGTGTAGAAAAAGGGACAGAGTGAGTGTGAAAATAAGAAGAATGTTGCATCCTCCATTTTAGGGCTACTTCACTCTTTCTACTGCCTCTCAAACAGAGCATCCCTAAGTTGTGGGTTCTTATTTCATGGGATGATAACATTTGGTGATGTTTGCCAAGGCTGGGGCAGGAGCCCTAGTGACTAGCCAGAAAGCCAGGAACGGCAGGAGGCAGAGCTGGAGCCCTGAGGAAGAGCTGCCTCTAACCCTGCAGCCTCATCTTGGGCAAATGATATCCCACTCAGGACCTCAGACTCCTCAACCTAACACGAGGGCCTGGACTGTGATGATCACTGTGGGTTCCTTTCAGCCTTAACATTCTTTGGCCAATACCCAGACAATTCCTGGAGAGATGCTAGAGCCTATTGCCCAGGGAGGAAATGCTAGTTCCCCTGTCAAGGAGATGTACAGTCCTTCCCCTGGGGAGACCTATATCTACATCTCTATCTGTGTCTAGGCCTATATCTAATCTATGAAGGTGTGACATCATAAGAGAAATCATGGAAAAGAATGGAACTGGAAATAAAAGGGGGACATTCTCTGGATATTGTGGGGGAGGGAAATGAATGCCTATGACTGGCTTCCTTGTTGATTTGATGATTTACTCTTGTAAATATGCAATCAACCTTATTGTTTTGAATAACATGTCCAGATTACAATTTAAGGATAGTCTTGAAGAACTGCAAGTTTTAGAAAAAAGTAGTAAAAAGGCAAAACAAAGACTAAACAAAAATCCTATAAATTGCCTATTTGTCTCTTACTGAAACCGTTTTCTCGACTTTTCCCTTTTCCTCTGGGTCCCTTGTGGGTATCTGGTTGTTTATGGTGTTCTTTCAGTTTCTGGAAGTTGTGGGTCTGGACTGTGGTGATTCCTTCTTCGGAGTTTTATTTTCCACACATTAAATACCTTAAAGTCTCATAGGCAATGCTCAGGTACAAAGCAAAATGTTAGCTAAATTTCATCTCCCCTTCCTGATAGCTGCTCCCCCTGCCCTTCAGGAGAGGAGGGCTTCTGCAGGGATTCCTGCTCCCTTGCCCTCTGCTGCAACCCTCATGGTGACCTCTGGCTCCTGGGTCAGCCTGGTCCTTTTGCAGCAGCTGCAGGCCCACCTGCCTGATCAAATCCAGCTCAAGCCCCAGGAACAACTTGCAGCTGCTCTGACTTAAAACTCAAGCCCTGGGGCTGCTTTAGAGTTGGGAGACGGAGCTGGGGGACTGGGGGAGTGGGGGAGTGGGGGAGGGGAGGAAAGAGGAGTAGGAGGGAGGGGTAAGAAGGCGAAAATAGAGAAACGGAAAGAAAGTGAGTTCGCACTACAGCCAACTGTGCTTGTTCTTCCAGTCTGAGCTGACACAGCAGAAAGAAGTGGGTTGCAGGAAAGGTCCAGTTAAAGCCCCATCTCTTGTCTTCCCGTTTTGGTTGGCTCAGGGCACAGTCATCTTCTCAAAGACTTGTTTCAAAGGGAGGGGGTGTGGGTGAGAAAGGAATCTGGCTCCTTCAGTTTTCCATGATCTTGCTCAACCCAGACATAAATTTGGCCAATAAACCTAACTCTGGAACTTGACTTCAACATGGCATTTGGACCAAGCTTGGAGTTGAAGCCAGGGTGATGGAAGCCAAAGCCCTCACAGAAGCAAAGGCTGAATTCATTTTTATTTAGGTAATTTTTTTTCCCTTTCTTTTCCAGGGCATAATTTCTATCCCTCTTTGTCTTTTATTTCTGAATGACAAAGCGGAAACCCAGACCCACTGCTCCCTACACTCAAACTTAATATCTTACCAGCACAGCAGAGACCTCCCAGAATGGGCAGCCATGCTGGCACCAGCCCATCCAGCCACAGGGCTCCTTCCACCAATCACACAGAAGCCTTGCGCCAGGTTCAGTCCTTCCTTGGTCCTTCCTCTGGCCCCCTCCAGCTCACGGATATTTACCGAGCTTGCCCAAGTAAATACCTCCCCCCTCTCTGACTCCCTTCAGGCTCACACACACCTCCCTCTTTCTATATCTACCTCTGACCCTGAACTGGCCAAAATAAAATGCAGGGCCAGGCGCGCTCCCAACACCCTGCTCTCGGGCGGACTCCCTCTCTGGTTGCTCAGCAACCACCTAGCAAAACACGGGTCTCCACCCGCCCTCTCCTCTCCTCTCGTCCAAGAAGCTCTGGCTGCCTGCCACCTCACTCCTCTGTTCCCCAATACTATTCTAGAAACGCACCTTTTGTGGGGGTTATGTAAAAAATATAATACAGCACATATTATTTATATTATATAGTATTTGGATATAATACTGTATTATTTATACAATATAGTATTTGGATATAATGATATAGTATGCCATATATATATGTGTGTGTGTTCATGTATCCGTGTGTGCATATATATGTTGCAACCGGGAAGGGAGGGCAAAGCCATTTCCCCACTGATTAGATTTTGGGGGAATTGGGAGGTGGAAAGTGAGTTGGAGAGCAGGAATTTTGGCTAAAGGACCAAAGGAGTGCTCTCTTCCCTCTCTCGGAACTTAAGCACTGTCTGTGCACAATCTCCACCTTTTGCGGAGGCTCACTCAACGGTTCTCTAGGTAAAAAAGGAGCACTCACCCCCACCCCATCTATCCCGGCGGAAGGCGTCGGCCTCCGCGACAGTGGAGCGCAGCCAATCCGCAATTGCAGCCCGCCAAACACCTGCTTGGGTGGAGTCAGCGGCGGAAAGTGCCGGATTGGGGCCTGCTGGGGTGGAGAAGGGAGTCTGCTTAGGGTAGCCCCAAAGGCACCCTGAGGGTGGGGGCTGAGGAAGTGGCTGCAGAGAATTCTGAAAGGGCCTAGCTTGGGATCAAAGTCGTGTGTGTGTGTGTGTGTGTGTGCGCGCGCAGTAGGTGGAATTGGGAAGTTGTATACTCCCTCTCTGCTCGCCTGGCAATTCCGCGCGCGCGTGTGCCCTGCATGCACACCCTCCACACCATCCACATCACACCAATCACACGGTTGGGCAAATAAAAGTGGTCCAGGATGCGGGTGCATGAGACCTTGCATTCTTTCGACCAGACGAGATTGTTAGCCAGGGCGCTCGCTTCCGAGCCAGGAGATCAATTTATTCCCTCCCTTTACCCCGCCCCCTCCCACCCCGCGCTAAGTTTTTTCCAAATCTGCATCCCCCAAGATGAAGGCAGGGACCACCTTTGAAAAGTGGATCTTAATAAGAATAACTTCGCAAACCGGCCCCTGGGACTTCCGGTGTCTGCACGTTCTCCCCTCTCTCTTTTTGTGGGCTGCACCTTGGAAAATGACTCCTCCTTGCAAAGCTGGAGGGGCTGGCTCCTGCAGCAGTCAAAATCTGCAGGCTTTGAGGGGATCAAGGCTGAACCCCAGAAAGCTTTCCTGTCTCTTGGCAAGCCCAGACGCACTCCCCTGCTATTCGATAGTGTCAGTAGTTTTCACTTAAGAAAACTTATGTTGGGGTGCTCATGAGAACTGGAAGGGGACAGAAAGAAACTAATCCAAATTAATATTGTTTGGCCTTAACACATTTTGGAGAGAATCAATACCTAGGTTGACGTCTTAGAACCCAGACTTTCGTGGGCTTTATTAAACTTAAAAAAAAATTTAAGATCAGGTAACTTTCCAAAAAGAAACGTCGTCTAAGGAAACAAAACTGTTCTGATTGAACAAGTACCTCTGTCAATCATTTAAACACCGGACTCCAGGAGCTGAGAATTCGGGGGCGGGGCGAACAGGGGGCGGAGCAAGAGGAGGCGAGGCCCCCTGGGCGTGGTTTTCCTGTCTCCGCCCCTTTTATTTGCATTTAGGCGTTTTCCCAGCCCTTTAAGCACTTACTCCACACCCACTTATGATCTGGTTTAAGAGCTGGGAGTTGGGGGAGATTGCAAAGGGGAGGATTGTCCAAGGGTAATGTGGTGGGAATCAGCATAGGCGGGGAAGTTGAGGGTGGTGTGGGTGGGAATCAGCATAGGCGGGGAAGTTGCTATGTCTGAATATCACACCCCCTTTGGCCTCCAGCCCTAGGTCCACCTTTCACCCTAGGTAAAATCTGAATGGGAAGGGAGAAAAAAGGAATTAGACTCAGGGACCAACAGTCCGCACCGAACTCCAACCCCCCCCCCCCCACTTCTTCTAAAGTAGCCTTTCTGGGAGGAAATAAAAGACATTTTGCAGTTAAAATGGTTTGCCATCTACCACAATCAATCATATTAAATCAAAAGCAATGGGTGTACACGAAGGAGGGGCATCGAGGCCCCAACCCAAAAGGCATTAGCTACCAAGGACGGTGTGTGTGTATGTCTGTCTAGGGACTAAGGGATAGAAATGTCAAGTGGCACGGGGGCGGGGGGGGGGAGTGCAGGGGAGGGGACTGGGAGGGACAAAGGTGTAATTAGCTCGGAAGATGGGTAGAGCCTCTCTCTCTCCAGGCCCCAATGAAGACAATGTTTTAACAAAAGAGATTTTTTTTCAAGTTTAGAAAAAAAATGAGGAGAGGAGTTGATAATGCAACATACGCATTTTCAGACTGGAGATTGGTACTAGGGGATTTGGGCCAGGAGACCAAATTGGAGCTCAGAGTCAGTATTCGATGGGGTCCAGGGGGAGGATAAGGTTGGGAGTAGGAGGAAGGAGGAGAAGGAAAAGGAGCGAAACCTGGGAGAGACTCGACTAGACAGCAGCCTGGGGAATAGGATCGGGTAGGGGCTTCAATTCTGAGGTGCAAGGACCCTTCCTGATTGCTCCTCGGCTACACCCCAGCTCTAAGCCACTTGCTGCGCAAAGCGCGCGGGCCCTGAGGTCCCGCGTCCCCAGCCCGTGCGCCGCGTAACTGATTGGCACACTGAGCGCGCTCACCGATCTTGGCTTGCTCGCGGTAGCTCTTTTCGTTGAGGCAAACCCCGCGGCCGTGCAGCAGGGCGTGCAGCGGCTTCTCTTCGTCCTGCCGGGGGAGGCAGCGCAGCCCCTGGGCGCAGCGTTCAGTGTAGACGCCGCACGACTGCCCCTCGGCCAGGGCGCAAGTCATGCAGCAGCCGCAGCCCGGCTCCTTGACCAGCTCGCACCCCAGGGGGCTGGGGGGACACATGGAGAGGGCTTTCTCGTCGCAGGGCTCGCAGTGCACGAAGGAGCCCAGGCCCTGGGCCGGCCCCGCGCAGGCGGCCAGCAGCAGGAGGACTGCGGTGAGCACCATCTTCTCTGAGCCTCCCCTTTACCTCAGGGCGGGGCAGGAGAGCGAGGGTGCAGGGATAAAGGGGCCAAGAGGGCGCCCGGAGATTTTTTAAAAAATCTCTGGCAGGTAGAGCAGGTGCCCTCCCCCAGACACTTACAAAATGTAGGGAGAGATGGAAGACTAGGATGCCTGCAAGCGAGCCCCAATTGCAAGGATCAAAGCCTTGCAACAGGTTGGGGAGAAAAGGGCAGCGGCAGGTGCGCGCGGAGTGAGCGGAGGCCACAGGAACCCCCAAGCCGGATCTGGTCAGAATTGTAGGGGGGAAAAACCCCACAAAACTGTTCACCCCAAGGCAACCGCCGAAATAATGAGTTCAGAGGCTGTGGAGATGGGGGTGGGAGGGGGGAGAAAAATAGATTTATCTTTAAAAAATTTTGCTTAAAATTTAAAATACACCCCACTCCTTTCTAACCCTCAGCTGCCAGCCGCGCGCGGCTGTCGCGGAACAGGTAAGGAGCTTTGGCTGCAGCCGAAGTAGTGGGAGAAAAATGTTGATATCAAGAAATTAAAAATAAAACCCTCAAATCCTAACACTTCTTTTCTCCCACTCTGCCACCACCTCTTCGAAATTCGCAGTTTCTGCGATTAGTCCGGAGAAGGGTGCAAACGGAGGAGGAGGTAATCAAAAGGAGCAAAAAAGGAAAAAAGCCCACACCGCTTTGCAGCTCTTTCCGCGAGCTCTTTTCCCCGGCAGAAGTTTCCAAAGAGACTAAGGGCTCCGGGCGAGCAGGCGCTTTTAAATAGATGGCGCTGGCTGCCAGCCAGTTTGTAGCTGCAATTTGAGCTCCCCAACACCCAACCCAGGCAAGGATGCCAAGGAGCTTTGCAGAACAAACTCACACGGGGTGGGGGCGGGGAGAGGCCTTCTAGACACAAGGGGGCTCCCCTTCGCTCCCTGTACTGCGCCCTCCTCCCCCCGGAATGTAGGAAAGGGGCAAGAGGGACAGGCTGGGGCTACCCAGAGGAGGGAGGAGGTGGAGGGGCGAGGGGAAGAGAGAGTTACTCCGCGCAGGGTTGACACAATGAGGAGAGGAACTCGGTCTCTGGAGCCCTTCTATCCCTTAACTAGTCAAGGCACAGGCTGGAGGGAGAAGCATTTTCTTATTAGCCAGCTGAAAATACACCGTGTCCAAGAAATCCTCCCAAGCTTTGGAAAACGACTGTCTGCTAGTGTCTAATTTACCATGTAAGGGGTGTGTGTGTGTGTGTGCGCGCGCGCGCACGTGAACATGTGTGTGTTGGTGGGGCTGGTAGTGTACAATGGCCAGTGATGGCTGGTGAGCTGAATTTACAAAAAGGAAAGGAAAGGCAGAAAAATCAAATTTCCTGTCCCAAAGTCTGGAGAAGAGGATTTAATTAAAGGTGTTTCTGTTGCTCATGGGGTGACTGTCTTTGCTTATGTGATCCAAGAAGTGACTACTTTCCTTCAGCTACACTGTTCCCCAGGAAGGGTCTGTGTGTGTGTGTGTGTGTGTGTTGTGTTGTGTGCTTGCAGGGAGGAGCATTCATACAACAGCCTTGTTTGGAGCAGTGAGTTACAGAAACTGACACTTCTGGGGAAATGCTGTTAAGGCTGAAAACCTTGCCTGATGACCTGAACAGTCCTTGTGTCCTGGGTTTTTAGAGGGAAGAAAGGTGGCTTGCAGTGATACATAACCTCCATGATGTTTTACAGGGTATTTCTACTGGGCAGGGCCACATGCCTGGAGGGAATGGGTGACGACTAGGGGGAGACCGTGCTAGGAGGTTAATGAGTGCTCATGTCAGGAATAGGAGCCTGGGCCAACAGGACCACAGGACCTCCTGCGAAGAGATCCTGACCAGGAACATGCTCTGCCACTTGAAACCTCAGACATCCTATGGGGACACTAGGGACCCTTTCTTTCTTTAATAAAAAGAAAATTAACACATTGGAAGAAGGAAGGTGGTGATCTTAGCTTTTCCGGAAGTTGACATAGGTGGGCCATGGCCCTCACAGGCAGGTTAGTGAGGAACCCACTGGGAGGATTTGGGGTGAGACTATTATGTCTTTTACATTGCCCGTCCTCCCTGGAGAATGGCTCTAATTTTCCTTTAGAGAAGGGGCTGCATTTCATGAAGTTTGCCACTAGACTGCACCCTTATCTATGATAACAATTCTTTCCGGAGATAGCTTTTCAGAAAATATTTTCCCTTGCTAGTTCAGTTGGAGAGCTTTTGGCTTTATGCTGTTAACACTCACAGATCCCGATCTCTCTTTATCTAGTTGCCCAAAGGCATATTTTAAAACAAGAATAAAGTTTAAAATTGTTGTGCCTTTGCTCAGATCGCCAGAGGGGTTTTAGGTGTTGGCTGAGAGAGGGAGGAGAACTGTGTGTAACAAGTTAAAAAAAAATAATAGCAAACCTCTTTCCAACCGATTCTCCTCTCTGCCTGGGGGACTTGGTAAGGTAGGAGGAAATTCATAGTCAAAACTTAATAGTCAAAACCTTGGTTGAAGTATTTTAGAGGTAAGGGGGATCATGTGTTATTCTCTTATTTGTGACAAGTTCGTACTACAAGAGTGGCACAGGGTGTGTTCTGGTCTCTGTTCTCGTTCCTTTTTGCACACCTTCAGCAGCTTGGTCCACACCAGGCAAACTGGTAGCATTTGAGCTGAATGGGGAAATTGTGTACTTCTTCCAAAGAAACATGAGTTGCTAGTTCCAGTCACCCTGTATGCTGAGAGAGGTGACGTTTCTTTTTGTCTAGCTGACTTCCAGTGGCTGGACAAGACAATGTGTGAGGACAGGTTAAAAGAGGAGGGGATGATTCATAGAGAAGAAGAAAGGGGCAGAAAGAAGGGAGGAGGAGAGTGTGGTGAGAGTGGCCCTTGGGACAGGGCGGTAGAGGGGGCTGTGGAGAGAGGTTACTCTTCAAGACCCGGAAAATGTTAAGCAACCTTTCTCAATCTCCACTTAGAAATGGCTTGTGTCATGAGGGATGCAGGGACTGGAGCTGATGTCCCAGAGATCCTGCAGGCTTCCCAGGAGGGCATTGGAAAGAAGAATTCTCAGTAGCCTGGGATGGTAGAGGGATTTCATGAAAAGATGGGGGACTGGCTGGCTGCATGGGGTTTGCTTCTGAGAGTCCATAATTAATATACAACGGTGGAGTGGGAAGGTGTTGGCTTTGATACCGTTCAAACCACATCTTTCTTGGAGAAGTGAGAAGTTAAACATTTATGTCACATTTCCCCAGAAATCACCCCTTCCCTTTATTTTACGAGATTAACAGCACATCAAAACCCAGTCTCAAGAAGTGCAGCAGAGTGAAAAATGTGCTCTCTTTTATTTGATAACTTTTCCAAAGGTGGATAGCATTATTATTTGATAAACCTTCAGAGTCCTTACCTGAGGTCATTTTCTGTGAGTTTCTAGGTGATTTTCAAGGTAAGGATGCTGCCTGATAACATGGTTTGGACTGGTCTTTGTAACAGGACAGAAAGCATTAGGGATTGTTGTGGTTGGGAGGGGACGTGCCGGCTGACATTCTTCCTTCTCTGCTCTGTGCTGCTCACACCACTTTCTCAGATGGGCTTATTGTTTGCTCCACTTTACAGACCTCATGGCATTGACTTCAGTCCCTTTCCCAGAGAACAGCATACGTCCGGATCTTATCTGGATCCCAAACTAAGTTACTGCGATCTGCAAGAAAGGACCAGTTGCTCAGGTCCTTCCCTAGAACTGAGAAATTCAGCAGGACCCAGATCTGTGAGGAAGACCGGCAGCTTTGCTGTAGTGACATCGCTGAAGGCTAGGTGGCAGGATAGATACATCATTGCAAATACGCCTCCATCCACAAAGGGCCGAGAACAGACGCAGGTCGAAGTCTTTAACAGTGGGAATGGGTATGGGGGAGCACAAATCTAGGTGGAAGGACGTGTGTCAACACGCTGTGGGTCCACTTACATGCTACCCTAGCCCTGGCACTGCCACTGTTGCTATGATAACACTAATCTAACCTGGCGTGCCAAATCCACCAAGTTTCTCCAGCAGCTACGTTCACCATTACTTTACTTGGGAGACAGGTGACAGCCCGGACAGAACTTGATGACTTTGGGTTCCTCAAAGGATGTCCTTAATCTTCTCAGACCAATAATCAGAGTGTGATTGTCAGCCCAAGTGGACGCAAAATTCCCCTTTAAAAATTTTAAAATGTAAATTATGGTGTATTTCCAACATTCAAAGTACAGAAGGTAACATAATAGGTATCCTCAACTCCTCAAACTCCCTCAACACATGTTGACATTTTGCCATTATTGTTGAGGATTTTGTTAAAAGAGAAATACAGCCTGACAGGTAACAGCTCACCTCCTGCCCCGCCCTGCCATGCCCTGCCCTTGGCAGAGGTAGCCATTCTCCCCAAATTCTTCTCTTTCTTTTCTGCACAATGTTTTTCTAAATTTTACATGAACTTTCTTTTTTTTTCTCTTTTATTAAGTCATATACACATAGATCATGAATACATTTATGCTTTTGTGGGGTACAATGTGGTTTTTTTAATGCAATTTGGAATGGGTACATCAAACTAATTAATATAGCCTTCACCTCATGTACTTAATTATTGTGTTAAGACATTTATGTTCTATGCTTGTAGATTTGACTTGTACCCTTACAATATGCTCCATAGGTGTGGTCCCACCGTTTACCCTCCCTCTATCGAATCTCCCCCTCCCCTCGCCCTCTACTACATGAACTTTCTTATAAAACAGAGCTAGAATGATTTGGAGGGTGAAACGAAGTTCTACTTTAAGAGTTAATTTAGTAGTGGTGCTTGGGGCAATGGCAATTTAACTAGAGTCTATTGACCCTAAGGCTGGCTGTTAAAGGAGCCGGAGCCAGCGGTGACTCAGAGTGATTTATATCCCTGTGTGAGCAGCACATAAGTTAATAGTTTTACGAATTAATGTTTAGGAGGCTTCTGGAGCAGTTCCAGCCAGATAGGGCAGAACCGGGTGGGTTCCATAAGTACTGTTTCTGGTTGTAGCCCTCCTATCTTCTTGGATCATGGGATCTGGCATGTTGCTACAGTGGACAGCTTGGAAGCTGTGTTTCAATTTTGGGAAATCAGATTAACCAGAAAAAGTGATCTGTTGTGACTTAGAAAACAGTGTTGGTAGGTGCAGGTCTAAGAGATACAGAGAACTGGAGTAGGCAGAAAAGGTGGAATCCCATAGAATAAAAGGAGAGAGACAGGGTGTTAACTGCTTGGAGCAGGTTTAATATGATGTATTTGAACCATGAAAAGGCCAGATAAAATCACAGTGCATGGGTGGAATCTATGTTACACACAGTTCTGAAGGGAGCAGCCGTAAGAGCTGGCTTACCACTGTTAGTGCATAGGGCAAATTTGTGTGATTTAGGAAAAGATGCCCTTACTTAAGACACTTTACTCTTCTTTATGAGATTCTCTTAGGACAAGGAACTTTGATTCCTCTTGCAGGAAACTGTCATTGTCATTGATATACTGTGATGTCTGGGGCTCTTGCCGTGCCATGCACAGAGTAATCCTGGTTGGAAGAGTCAGCCTGGTTCTGAACCTTCAGGAAACCCTGCTTTTTTACCAGTACAGAAAGGTTTGGTCCAGTGACACGATTTGATTCATTGTCGGTGCTGAGGGCCAAACTCTTTCTAAGCAGCTGTCTCTTCCTGTGCCCTCAGTAGGGTCAATCTCAGCCCTCTTAGCCTTCCTTAGCAAAACCATGCTTTTCCACGTTCCCATGCCTTTGTGCACACACTGTTCCCTTGGACAGGAGTGCTTTCCCCCTCTGGGATGAGTGGTGAACTCCTAGTCATCAGGACACACCCAGATGAAATAGTATTTACTCTGAAAGGTTTCTCCTGTGCTTTCCTCAGGGCATCTCACTCTTGCCCATGAGGTCCTCTGTGTCCTTATCAGTGAAATAGGGGAAAAATGTTGTCAAGGTTGTTCTGAGCCTTGACTGAGACAGTCCTGTAAACCGTGTTAATCAGTGTTACTTGGGGCAGCCCTGCCTTCCCCCTCAGACTGAGTGACTCGAAGGGCTCAAGATCATATTCCTCTTGGTTTTCCTCCCTCACCTGTTGGCCAAGACCATCTGGTACAGTTCCTGGCACAGAAAGTGCTTTATAAACTAGTTTCAATAGAAGGTAAAATTATTATTTCTCTAATTATGATTCCAACATCTTTCTAAACACCCATGTTTATTTCTGCATCTTCTGCCTGACTGTTGGTAATGTCTATGTTGATTTGTTTTTTTTTTTTAACTCTTGTATATATTAGACTAGTCAATCTTATATGTTTCAAATGTAATTTATGGACTACTTAAAAAATTCCAAGAGCCCTAATGTTGGACTTGAAATATATTGATTGTAATGCAACTTACATATGTACAAACAGATTAAGGTATACGATAAGCTCTGTGTATTTACCTCATTGTAAAATCCAACAAATTTGTAAATAAACTCAACCAAAGTTACAAACCCAACAAAATGCAAAATGACAAGATCAATTTAGTGTGTTGATTGATATTTGGTTGATGTTTTGCTGAAAATAAATCGCTACTCAGGTTGTCATTATGGTTTAACTGTTATTTAACTGTTGCAGGTTTTTTGAGCTTGGTGTACATGTTTGAGGTCCTATTTGATGGTTTAATTCTCCCACCACTTTTTAAGCAACAATGGAGTCCTGTCTTTCAAAGTAGTTAGATTTAAAGTTAGCTTAAAATATAAAAATTGAGTATAATCAGAATTCTCCATGGAAAATCCTTGACTCATTTGCAAAACAAAACAGTACTATAGAATCTTCACTTTTGAAACGCAGCACCGTGCCACCAGCCCTCACTCAGCTCCCGCACATGGTTTCAAGATCTAGTCGCTTCTGCTCCTTAGCCTCTTTGCAAATGACGGTGGAAGTGGTGCTGCTTGGCTCCTAAGCCTTTGAAGATAAAAAATCCTTCTTGTGCTGGATTCGAGGGTGGTCATCTGGCTGACCTAAAATATATTTTATTTTCAAGATTACTAGCAAAATGAAACACACACACACCCTTCACAATGCAGTTTACAGAGAATATACTAATAGGCCTTTGCAGTTTGAGAAAAACTAGTCTAATTTTTCATTGTCTTATTCAAATTGGCTCCATACTCAAGGGGATCATGAATGTATTCACTATTAACCTGGTCCAGGGTCCCTGTCCCTCCTTTGTCAATGCAAGGAATATAGACACATGAGGATGAACACAAAGCTGAATTCACATTTTCACAGACCCTTGAGCTGACTAGGTCCTAGGAAGCTTATCTGTGAGATTCTGTTCCTTGCCATCTTGTAGGCCTGTGAGCTCACTCAGTTTAACTAGGCAACTAGTGGGTTTTAAATAGACTCAGGACCTGTCCTCTGAGATCTCCTTTCTAGGCTGTGTGCACATGATGGGCTGGGATAAGGAATCTGCACATAACTGAATGACATTCTTAGACAAAAGCACAACTTAAACAAACATAAAAGGCAAGAACAGCCGCACTATTATGGTTGGGGTGTGTGTGGTGGGAGCGATTATTGGAGATTATAAAGAGAGCTGCTTGGGATGAGAACAGCTGGCTGCCAGTTTGTGGGTGAATGAAGAGAGAGGGGCACTGTATGCAGCATAAAGGGGGAATGGAAGCCTCTCAACCAGAAGCCAACCAAAGGGACAGTTATTTGGAGTTAGGTTTGAAAGACAGTGGAGGGAGATGCGGGATTACCCAATAGGGGGTAGATTTTCCTGAGCCCCAAGCTGTGAGTGTCACTATTATTTTTGATTAAGGTTAAGCATCTTTTTTTTTTTTTTTTTTTTTTGAGACAGAGCCTCAAGCTATCCCCCTGGGTAGAGTGCCATGGCATCACAGCTCATAGCAACCTCCAACTTCTGGGCTCAAGCGAGTCTCCTGCCTCCGCCTCCCAAGTAGCTGGGACCACAG